>WJEZ01000414.1:0-23266 GCA_009869925.1 Thalassaphorura encarpata
GAAACTCGAAGGATGGATAATCAAACTTTGACCTATGACGACAATGCGTCAAAGAGCGGGGATATTAATGGTAATGGCAACGATACGAATTCATGTGTAGTGAAAATAGATGGGTACTACTTGGAAAGCATTGGTTGTGTCACGATTGGATTTTTATGGTTAATCTGGGGAAGACCAACAATTCTCAAGCTTCAGAAAAAACCTTTGTTATCTTGGAGAATTTTTAAATAGAGAATGTTTATTTTGCCTTATCATATAACATAAACCTCGGGCTGCTCCTTCTCTGAGATTACTTGACCGATTTTCATTCAATAACAGCTTAAAATATTCATAATATTAGGCTGAAATTTATTAATATTGGATTAATTCATGTGCAATGGACTCATATGCTTGTCATGCTGCTACCTTTCAATCCCGTTTCTTAAGCTTTTCCTCATGTGATCCTAGTTGAGTGTTTTTCATGTGTATTCTCTACGTTTCTTCATCAGTTCAGTCAGATTTCACTCATTTTCTAAATGGAATTTTCAGGCTAATATTTATTATTTATTTAGGATATATAATTATACATATAAAAAATGTGAATAAATTGGTCGAGTAAATAAAAATTAGCCCAATTTCACCATCTATTGAATTTGCATTGGGATTTGAGTTGAGTTGGGATGCAAAATTCAATTCAGCCTATAGAAATTCACTAAGTGTTGCATTTTACTTCTTATGTATGCTCCAGCCTCTGCTTAAAGTTAAACTGAGTTTATCTTCAGCTTTCCTTGGCCATCGTGTAGCTGGATCATGATGTCTTAGGTCAAGCTTCAATGCGGGTAAGTACACAAAGCATTGTCTTTATGCTTAAATACGTATTCCGTTTTGAAAATACCCTAAAGAAATTTACGTAATGTTTTTTTTCTTCTGTCTTTCAGTGCAGCGCCTTGAAGTCGTTGTGAGTTCAGGTAAAATAATAATTAAACTAATTTAAGTTTACTTAATTTTTTAAACCATATGTTTTGCAATGCTAATAAACGGCCTGGGCGTAATTGGATAAATGTGTTCATTTATTCGAATATATTTTAATAATTTAAATTTGAAAATTTCAGCCGAGATATGTCCACTTCCTTCACTTCGATTTCACTTGGATTGGATTCTGATACATGTCATCGCTTACGCTTAATTTCTTGAACCACCTATAAAATGGAGTAAGAATTTTAATATTCTGTGTAATTGCAAGTGCAAATATTCTTAATTTCTAGGAGTTTAATTTATTTTTGTTTTTTTTTCCAAAGGGTTGGCTTGGTTCATTTTCAAATCACTCTCTTGTTCAGTTCATTTAGCAGCTGACTTGGCTGGATTGCAAAAAGCAAGCCACGGATTTGTAAATATTCACATTTTTATTAATCGAAGAATAAAAATCAATTCAAATTATTATGCCCTGACACTGGATTAATTTGTCATTATTTGATTAGTTGTTCATAATGCGCCTGAATTAAAGTTGTACTCTATTGTGTTGTCAACTTAAAAAGGTTGATGATCGCTCCCAAGAGATATCAATGGAACAGAGGTCAAATACTAAATAACTTTATTTCATTAATCCAAAGTTGACTTATAATAAATAGGCTACTGTTGTGTTGCCCATGCCCAACTATTATGTTTATGTGTAGTGTCGTGTGGATTTTGGATTTTTATCTTATCTTCCGTATTGTTTATTTTACTGATAATTAAAGACTCAAAATTCCATTCAAATCAAAGCAAGTCATGGCTTAAAGGATTTTAATTTGAGTTCAGTTCAGTTTACTCGTTAGTACCCAATTGCACTTGTACAATTTTATTGATTTTTCAACATGAAAGCCAAAGTTGAATTTGAACCAGACACAGAAGATGCTGCGATTGAATTGGAAGTTGTCAGATCATTGTTGGGTCAAGACGAAAGCCAGGATAACCCAGCGAGTGACCAACAACCGGAAACAGAAGAAGATCCAGAAAATGAGATACAACCGAAAGAAAAGCCAAATACAGCCGAAAAAGCAAATTGGAAAGAAGATTTGTCATCAATCCTTTTACTTTTTCTTCTGTACATTTTGCAAGGGATTCCACTTGGGATTATGGCCACAATTCCATTTTTACTTCAACAGAGGAAAGTCCCATATAAAGAACAAGCACAATTTAGCATTGGTTGGTGGCCATTTGGACTCAAAATATTGTATGCACCCATAATAGATGCATTTTACATCAAAAGATTCGGAAGGAGGAAAAGTTGGTTAATTCCACTGCAGTATCTCATCGCTGGATTTTTATTCGTCCTCAGTTTTTATATTGAAGGACTCCTGGACTCCGTACAAGTCACTGCAATCACTGTGGTATTTTTTATTTTGAATTTTTTGGCGGCAACGCAAGATGTCACTGTGGATGGATGGGCGTTGACAATGTTGAAGCCGAAAAATGTTGGTTATGCAGCCACGTGCAATGCCGTAGGGCAAACGCTCGGCACTGTGATTGGCTACTCTGGATTTCTGGCTTTAAATTCCCCAAGTTTTGCAAACAATTTCAGAACTTTGCCTCAGGAGTCTGGACTCGTGAGTTTTCCTCAATTTTTATTTTTCTGGGCCGTTGTGTTTGCAGTCACGACGACAGGAATTTTATTTTTGAAACGTGAAGAAAAAGAATGTGCAGCAATATCCGAGCAACACATGGACATTTTGGCCAGTTATAAAAATCTTTGGAAAATTCTAAAATTAAAAAACATGCGATATTTACTTGCATTTTTCCTAACGGTCAAGATTGGAACTGCAGCTACAGATTCAATGGCTCGACTTAAAATGGTTGAAAAAGGAGTACCCAAAGAATGGATTGCATTTTATTCAATTCCACTCATCCCTGTGAAATTATTGCTGCCATTCCTCATTTCAAAATGTACTGCGGGGTCAAATTCCATGGGAGTTTACATCAATGCACTACCTGTCAATATATTTTTTGGACTACTTTTTCCACTCGTAGTTCTTTGGACTTCGTCATTTCAAGGAGATTTCCCTGGATGGTTCTACACTTTTTTATTTTTCGTGTTTGCAATTCAACTTATTCCGGGATACACAATGTTTGTGAGTTCAATGGCGTTCGCTGCAAAGGTCAGTGACCCTGCCATCGGGGGAACTTACATGACCTTGATCAACACAATCAACAACGTCGGGGGTATGTGGACAGGGGCAGTTGCCCTACTGCTCGTAGATTATCTGAATATTTATTTTAAATCTTCCTGTTCTGGAATTGTTCATGATTTATTTACGAATCAGGTCAAAGGCAATGTCAGTGACACTATTGTGTCAAATGAGACAACGACATTAACCTTTGACGTTGTGACTGAAGATGTTAATAGGGGTGAGATTGAATCATGTGTTGTTAAAATAGATGGCTACTACGTGGAAAGTATAATTTGTGTACTGATCGGATTTGTTTGGCTTACTGTTTGGGGTAGGCGTACAATTCTCAGGCTTCAGAAAAGACCTATCGACACTTGGAGAGTTTTTAAATAAAATCACAAATCATATTTTTTAAACTCGTATTTTAGTTACATTTCAGGTCAATGTTGTAAAATTAAGAAAATCTGACAAATTTATTAATAAATGTAGAATAACTAGTAAAATAAAATAAATTGCTGACGTACGTATTTTTCAAACTATTTTCATGTCTCATCCTGTGTCAGTGTCACAAGCAGAGATTTTATTTTAGTATCATCGCAAGTGGCATTGGTCGAGTCAGTCAAGGTCAATTTTTATTCGCGCACGCAAATTGGAATTTATAATAAACGCAAAGCATGGAAAATTTCTAAGTCAATTCAAGATCGTTTCGCCATGACTTGTCTCTTAATGGATTAATCCCAGATGTTTCTTGCAAAACTAAACAAAAAATCGAGGCCAGGGAATCTGCCTCCTGCACTATAATGTAATGTGCCAGGCCAGGAGAACCACACCCGAAACCCGAGAATTTGAAGGTTAAAACCGAAAAACAAGACCCAGGCTTAGGCTCTTTATGTAATAGATGAATTTGCAATCACAATTTTTTGCACGTATGCGTTATATTACGCACGCAGGCAAAGTATTTGAACGTGTTGTATTAATACCACACATTTGGGTTCCCGAATGGTATTTCTTCAGAACCCGTGAAATTTTACAGTCAGTCAGTCAGTCGTGTAGTTGGATTCTGGTACTATCTCGGGTGTGAACTGAATAGTTGGGAAGTAAATTGCATTAGATTTGAGCGGAGACGGTTAAATACATAGGTAAATTTTACCCACTTTGTTTTTATTTATATTTTTTACATCATTTTTGTAGAATAAGTTTTTTTATAAATTCTGGAATTAAATATAGAAACCATGTGTACCAAGAAAGGACCGAGTTTTATTTTCCTGCTCATTGCATTGGCAGCAATTCAACAGCGGGTAATAGTGTGAACTGAATAGTTGGGAAGTAAATTGCATTAGATTTGAGCGGAGACGGTTAAATACATAGGTAAATTTTACCCACTTTGTTTTTATAATTTTTACTTTATTTTTGTAGAATAAGTTTTTTATAAATTCTGGAATTAAATATAGAAATCATGTGTACCAAGAAAGGACCGAGTCTTATTTTCCTGCTCATTGCATTGGCAGCAATTCAACAGCGGGTAATCAAAATTCTGTAATAAAATCTGTGATTTTACCCTGAAAATTCTAATAAATTGTCATAGGTTGGAGCAGCCAATCAAAATGCAATTGAGCCTCTGCCTCAGGCATTAACAGTCACACAGGCTTGCGGTGGATATAAACACGATTGTAAAGTCGCTGCTGATTGTTGCAGTAAAACTTGCGTCGCTGTACCAGGAACTCCGGACATAAGAAAATGTGACGGATGCTCTGGACCCGGTGACACCTGCACTTCTCATAACGAATGTTGTGAAAAAAATTGTAAGGGCGGTAAATGCGGAGGATGTACTGCTGCTGGGTTAAAATGCACATTTAGTTCTGATTGTTGTGATGGAAAATGTGATCATGGGAAATGTAAAAAATGTGGAGAGAAAGGAGACACTTGTTCTTTGAGTGATGATTGTTGCGCAAGAGATTGTAAATTTTCCACTTGTGGTGGATGCAAAGCTAAAGGAGCCAAATGTTCATTTGCTAGCGATTGTTGTGACAGCGAATGTAAGTCGCATGTGTGTACAGCTGCCAGTACTGCTAAGGCACCAAATTGTTTGGTCAATGGGGCAGCTTGCTTAGGAAATCATGATTGTTGCGAAAAACATTGTTTGTTTAGAGAATGTGTCGCAAATCCTGGGCATGTGCCAGGGGGTAGTACACGTGTTTTGGCGGGCTCAGCTGTAATTTTATTGTTCGGCGCCTGCGCTGCGCTTCTTTCTTAAACTAGAGGCATTTTTAAACTAGCTGAATTACAAAGTGTTAAAATTAAACATTTAATTGCAATTATTAACATGTTCAAAGTCTTTGAAAGTCTCAGAAAATCTTTGTAGAATACAAGAAATAAAAAGAAACATATTGTTTCGAGCCATATTCTCTGCAAGGACAGAAAATGGAAGAATAGGTGGATGTCCTGTCCGTATTTGTTTTTCATCTGGTTCTACTATGCATATGCACAGCACATGCCTGTCTATTCCATTCACATTGCAGTTGCAATGTTATATCTTGCTTGGCACTCATTAATGACTGTTTGAATCTACATAAGGTCTGCATTTCCATAAACTCTATTGTGGTTTATTAGAGTACATTAATGATTTGCATAAATGAATAAACAATTGTAATTGCTAATTAAGATAGTGCAGTTCCAAATTTTCCACAGAGCAATACAATTAGCATAGTATTAAAATCACTGGGTACAAATCTGAGATAAATAAGGTTGCAACATTTTTCAAGTTTCGACTTTAACAAGTAGGAAACTTATCTTTATCTTCTTCCACAGTAAGGATCTGTTCGTAATTTTAGGTTCCCGTAATTTCTTGTGCTACAGCGTTAAATATTCTCATCAATTCAAGGCGTTCAATTGCCCTTTAGGGCCTTTTTGTGAGTCTTTTCTGAAAACCTCCTTAAGTTATTCTAATAAGTTGTCTAACACATATATTTACTAGGTCTTATTTATGTTAGGATGGAGTCTTTACCATATGATGTTATCCAAGGGACGTTGAATCAATCCACTTATGACTCAAAAATTTACCAAGTATACAAAGACGACCCAGAAGATTGGAAAAGAGTCATAGGAGAAAAATTATTATTTCAATTTGGTGTTTATGATAATGATTCAAATTCGTCAAATTCACTTGATGAGGCTGGTCTTCGTTATTTTGAGAGTCAATTAAATCTGGCGGGATTAAGTGACCCTGCCAATCACCCATCACCGACGAGGATACTCGATATTGGTTGTGGGTGGGGTTATATTTTGAAATACCTTGCTGAACGATATCCTTCTTGTCAATGCTTAGATGGAATAAATTTAAGCAAACAACAGCTTGAATATTGCAATAAATTACATCGTAAGCACGGACTATCGGAACGAATTAATTTGTACTGGAGTAACGCACAAAACTTAAACCTGCTTCCACAACCAGAGCGATTATATGATTTGGCAATCATCCGCGGTACAATTTCACATTTTCCTGATGAAGTTTTTATCAAAACAATGGAGGAACTAAGAAATCGTTTAAATATGCGTGGAACTGTAATTATATCTGATAGTTTATACAAATCTCCATTACACGAATATATTTCACATGAAAAAGATGACGTTGAAGGAACTAAGAAATCGTTTAAATATGCGTGGAACTGTAATTATATCTGATAGTTTCTACAAATCTCCATTACACGAATATATTTCACATGAAAAAGATGACGTTGACCGTTTAGCTTGTAAACATAGAAAATCTCCTGAATCCTTTGTGAAAGTATTAACAGATTGTGGGTTTCAAATTAAAGATATGCAAATTCTTCCATCAAATTCTGATACAATTCGATGGCTCATGGAATGCAAAACCAATATAGAAACCCAATTTATAAATAAAGGAGTGCAGATGCCAGAAATTTTTGAAGAATTTCGAGCTTGTGCCACTAATTATTCTGTTGCATTGTCTAGAAACCAAGCATCAACTTATAGTATCATATCTAAAAGAGCTAATTGACGCTATTATATTGGTTACTTTGTTAATTTTGGAAGATTTGTTGTATTTATCCTCCCAAGTCTGTGTCCAAATAAAAATTTTATAACTATTTTTGGACTGCTGTTTTTTCATTGATTTCTGACAAAAGTAGATAAATATACTTAGTTTTTCAAATTGATTCTGGGATTTCCTACTTAAAAGAGATCAGCAAAAATTAATGTTGTTGGTTTGGATGGCCGATTTAGTTCCACGCGTACTTGTCAAGTTGTATGTTAATTTTAGAACTGGTTTTTTATGGATTTCCATTAAGATTATGCAAACTAACATTGGAACTCATTGCTAGCTCTGCCTTAACATTTACATATATTTATGAAATTTCCATATAGCAGTTACAAAGTAGATAAATATACTTAGTTTTTCAAATTGATTCTGGGATTTCCTACTTAAAAGAGATCAGGAAAAATTAATGTTGTTGGTTGGGATAGCCGATTTAGCTCCACACGTATTTGTCAAGTTGTATGTTAATTTTGGAACTGGTTTTTTATGGATTTCCGTTAAGATTATGCAAACTAACATTGAAACTCATTGCTATGTCTGCCTTAAAATTTAAATATATTTATGAAATTTCCATATAGCAGTTACTCGCAATTTTATAGTTGGACCATTTATATGTAAATACTCAACTAAGATTTTACTCGTGTTATGGACGTCAGTTAGTTTTGCATGGTCATAGGCTAATAATATCATAAACAATTAATAGTTACATATCATCCTAAAACATAGTCTCATCCGAGCTTTTAAAAGAAATAAAGGTTATACATATTTTAGCATTTAAGGTAGTGCGTTCGAGAAAGCGACTTGTCGTTGAGGTTGGCAAAGCTACAACTTTTCTTTTTGATTTTGAAATCCATATATTTCTACTATTACTCAGGTTAGCCGACTAGATATGTGTATTTATATAATTAAATTGTATTAACTTTTTAGATGTCACGTTCCTCGGCTGATGAAATAAGAAAATGTGAATTTCCAAAACTAAAACTCATCCCCAAGTTATCGGTCCACTCACAAATGGACGAAATCACGGAAGATCTTAAAGATTGGGCATTCAGTTTTCCGTTTTTTCAACACATGAGCGTAGATCTGCTAAAGTCTCGAGATTATATAGAGGGCGTTAGCTATTATACATGTACCCAACTCCATAGCGCAAATGTAAGAGATAGCGAAGTGTGTTGCTAGATATTACATGATGATCACTTGTATTGATGATAAAATTGATAACGCTCAGGATTTAGAAGACGCCAGATATTATTGCAATATGATAAGAAAAGCGTTAACTGGCAAAGGGGAAGAAAGCGATGATATCTTCATTCCGCTATCGGAGAGTATTAATAAGTTACCAATTACTATGGAACAAAAGTATTTGTGGGCTGAGCAAACAGGTAGTCATTTAAAGTGGACGGAAATTCTATGTGAAGCCCAAAGTGGGGCAACGAAAATAACAGTTGAGGAATATTTAAATGCACGAAACTATGATTTTTGGGCACATTCGTTTATTTTACTCCATATCTTTCTGGATGGATGCGAGTTTGTAATGAGTGATTGGGAGTGTGAGGATGTATTGAATTTTCGAATCATTGCACTGAAGTTTACGAGCTTGTGTTATGACTTAGCCTTAATATCCAGAAAAAATGATTATCAGGAGGCCAAATCCAATATAAACATTGTGAAATTGGTGAAACAAGAAAATAATTGCAGTTGGCAAGAAGCACTTGATAAAGTATCGTTGATGAGGGATCAACATGAAAAAAAAATGAACCAATTAAATGATCAGCTAAAAGAGAAATATCCTGATATTTGTTCACGAATTATACATCACGTAAATGTTAACCTAGATTATTTGAGAGAACGATTGAATTGGCGCTACAAGTAAATACCGCGCTGTTTATACAGGGTGTCCCAAAAGTAACCGAAGATTTCAAATAACTTTTGATTGGATGAGAATTTTCAAAATCTGAGATAGACATTCGAATCAGCCTGCGATTTAGAGTCTTGCTGATGCTGGTTCAACTCGGCACATTGCGCGGAACGCGCGCGCTAATACAAAGAATACTGAAAACGGGAGTATTTTTAGAGCAGCATTGTTATGTAAAAAGTTTTTAACACCTTATAAATGAGTTTTTAGTTGTTCTTGTGCCCTTAATTTACAATTTAACTGTGTTTTGACAGTTTAATTTAAGTAAGGTTGAGCTTCTGTCATTCGAACTTGATAAAGAAAGCTCTTTTATAGTATTCTTTGCATTAGAGCGCGCGCGGTCCGCGCATTGCTCGGATTTTAACCAGCACTATAAAGACTCTAAATCGCATGCTGATTCGAAATGTGGTTTGAGAGCCCAATGAAAGGTAAACTTCCAATTAAAGGAATGTTTGGTATAAAATAGTGATAATTCTTGAAATTTAATAAATTTCTAAAATTAATTAATTTGTGGTGGTGCAATGGTTTAGGCAATAATTAATTACTTTTTTGTCATGCTCAATATATAATTTTGAGTAATCAATAATTTCAATATGGATGAAGGGCAAAATAAATATTTGCACAATGATACACCAGTACTTTACACGAATATTACTTTCCACAGAAATGTTTTGTTTAGAGAATTAAAATGCCAATAGTATGTGAAATAGCCAAACGATGCAAACAACCTGCAAAGCAGTTTTTAACATGAAGCTATTCAGTTGGGAATTATCGGTTCTAGGTCGGCATGAATCGAAATATTGAACACGCAATACTAAATCAAACATTTTACTGTAAAGAATTTTTAGAAAATCCAGTTTTCTCTGACGGATGGGTTGAAAGTTGAATCTCACGTTGTATTATCGTCAAATTACATTGCATAATATTTTCCAAGTGTTTCAGATTTAATTAATCAATTATTCTATTTGGGTGAAGCCAAATATGGCGCTATCAAAAATTAAGATATGGACAAGAATTTTAATAACCAGTTTGACCATGGTGCTCAGCATTTGTCATGAGTTAGATATTAATCCAATTCTTAATTCATTTGAAAATTGCTACATTCAAATTTACTGGACATCTGCAGCAGAGAAAAACTTGATCTTATCACAAGTCTCAAAACCAATTGTGATACATACAGGGCAATTCCTAACGAAAAGGAAATTCAGAAAGCACAAGGAAAAAGAGCATAGCAGTACATTAAACAAATGTATCTGTCTCTCACACATTGCAGTTTTATTGGATTCTCCTTCAATTCTGCACATGGAAATAAATGCCATTATTCAAAAAGCAACTCATTATTGGTTTAACTTGAAGGACGGTTACCCTCAGTTTTCTCGAAGGACATATCTCAATTTCATTGTTGATTCTTCTACTAACGTCAATCAATTTCTTCAAAAGGTTTATTCGTTAAATTATGAAAACGATTATAGACCAAAAGAAATATCATCCTTGCCATCTATAAAAATTCAAATTATATTTTCTAATGATATCAAAAAATTCTATTTGGTCTGCCTTGACTGTGAATTTGGCGAAAGTAAACTGATAGGTGATTTTCCAACATTGTTGGAAGAATTGGACAAATCTCATTATTTCCTGAATTTTAAACATGGACATGGACAAAGAATTAGCGCGAATGGAGATATTGACGTTGTTGTTGATTCCCACGCAAAACGCGAAAACAATGATTCATCGCCTCAACTCAGAATCAGTGGCAGGAATCATTTTATTTGAAGTTTCTAGTGGACGTAAGAACTTTTCAACTTTACCATCTAAATACAGTACAGAAGACACTGGTCATCTCACTGATCCTTTGTTCTACGCTGATGCATCTACACTCATTGTTAATCCAGACGTTGATCAATTTGTAACTGGTTCATCATTTTTAAATTTCATATCTTGCGCGCCACCAGCCAAAGCATATTCATTTGCTTGGTTGACTTGTCCATTTTCAAATCAGCTTTGGTTATCTCTTGTTATTTGTGTTGTAACCATTTCTGCATTTTATCGCGTAATTATTGTCCATGTCAAAAAAATAAGGCATGCTACAAATGATGTAATTCATATCGGCTTAGTTTTCCCATATCTTATTGAACAAGCAATTTCAGTACCCAGCAAAGTTCTTGATCAATTCTCTTTTAACATTGTTAATGTAATTTGGATGACTGATTTGCATAATTTTTAGTAATGCTTACAAGGGTCTAATCACGACGGATTTAACTGCACCAATTAAGGAAAAATATTTGGAAACATTCTCTGACATTACTCTTAACAATTTTTCAATTTATTCACCAATTCTACCAGAAACTGAAGCTGCAATTTTTGGAGGTACAGCAGGAGAAGAATATATTTCAAGTTGTCATTCCATCCGTCCGTTTCTTACAGTTTGGAATATAGCTGGAATTTATACAACACAAGGAACAACAGAAAACTCCAAGAAAATACATCGTATAATGGAACTTTTGATAAAAAATTTACATTGTACTACGGATACTCAAAGCATAAGCTCAGACTTATTTTTTGAACAATTTTATACCAAATGTCAAGATTCTGCATGGGTAGATTTTGATAAAACTTTAGAGGTCAATTTACATTGTACTACGGATACTCAAAGCATAAGCTCAGACTTATTTTTTGAACAATTTTATACCAAATGTCAAGATTCTGCATGGGTAGATTTTGATAAATCTTTAGAGGTCAGAAGATGGACATATTTTGCAAGAGGGAAAAAAATCGTGAATGGGCGAGAACCATTATTCGAAGAAAATATAATTTGGGGACTTCAACGCACAGACGATCATTTTTATTCAAGGTTTCGATCAATTATAGAATCTGGGATACTAGCAGAATGGCAAACTTTAGAGGTCAGAAGATGGACCTATTTTGCAAGAGGGAAAAAAATTGTGAACGGACGGGAACCATTATTCGAAGAAAATATAATTTGGGGACTTCAACGGACAGACGACCATTTTTATTCAAGGTTCCGATCAATTATAGAATCTGGGATACTAGCAGAATGGCAAAGCTTGTTTAACATTAAGAAAACAAATGTACTAAGGAAAAATGCAACAGCAAAATATTTAGAAAAACACAGTGAAGGTGAATTAGACTCGTTCTTGCGAAAAAATTCAGATGTTGTGGCTCTTAAAATGAAAATGAATATTGCAACTGTTTTTATCATTTTCATGGGAGGAGTTGTGTTTGCTATTGTCGCATTTTGTGTGGAAATTTTTCCATTGATTTTCTCCAAGATAATAATGTATCTAATTATTAAGTATGTTTTTGAGGAACTCAAGGTTCACTTCAAGTTAGCAGCGTAAACTTGTTAATAAAATTTATGAACTGATTTTGCGATATGTATACCAAATGCGATGCAAAAAATTTTCTTTATACGCTTGGGTCTTGTCGAATACCATAAGTTTCCGCTCCCATTTGACAGTACAGATTTTTGTAATTCTAAAAATGTTGACCAAAAGTGAGACTTGAAACCTTGGTCAGTATTTTAAAATTTTCTTGCAAACTTGGATTTATTCCATTTGAATTCAATCAAGGATTTCTCCAAAAAACAAATTCAAATTGGAAAAAGAAGTTTTTGCATTTCCGTTTCATTTTTAAGATGTGTTATTTAATTTTTGTGCTTATTCGCGTGGAAGATACATTGAAAAATTTCCATATCCATAATGTATTTGAAGACGTAGCTTTCCACGGAATTCATTTATTAGTTCACCTTGCCCTTACAGTATTACATTTAACCAAAGTGCTATATATTCGTGTGATCGCAGAACTTTTGAATAACGTTCTATTATTAAACTCGAGATTCGGTAAAAAAAAATGTAACAAAGTTATTCATTTTCATTGGTTTATAAATTCATTATATGATATTTTTTAGGGCACTTGTTTTTAAATCAAGAGTTTGTGGAATCAAAAAGAAGAGAAAATATCATCAGAACTTTGCCTTGTGCTATGGCAAGTGCTGCAATCTTTTTTGCTGCGAGTTTCTGGGTCAAACCTAATTTACCAGCCTATTTATTTTCTGTGATTCCATGCCCCAACGCATTTGCATTGTTCACTTTTTTTCTATTAGAATGTTTTGTAATATTAGATTGCCTTACATCCTTCACTTTATTAGCAGCAATAGAATTTGCCTACGTTTTTAGTGGGAGGTTCTGGCTCGGATATTTATGGTAAGATTAGATTGTTAATTATTAATATTATTTCTAATTAATTTTAATTTTTTGTAGTGACATTTGGGAAAATACCAACATTTCAGGCCTAGGCCTAGGCCTAGCTCCTTCTTCATTTAATTTACATCGACAACTCTACATCCTATGCACAATGCATAATTTATCTTTCAATCAAATTTTCTTACCTGGTCTTAAATTAATTGGCAGCATATTTTCAATGATATCTGTTTATGCTTGTCTACATTTGGGAACTAGGATGCATCCATTGGTCCGCTTATTTTTTCTAAACATGATTATTATTACATACACACTTTTGATTTCAGCAACGTATGCAATGTCTCAAGTCTATGAACGCTCGTCTAGATTTTTAATGATTTTATCAAGGACTTCTCCTAAAATCCAATATAAACAGGATCGGAAAGCACATCTGAGATATACTTGGAGTTGTCAAAATATAAAATGCAGAGTTGGGAACTTTTATTCCTTGGAAAGGGATGCAAAAGGAAAATTTGTAGAATGGTTGCTAAATGGGACATCAAATTTTATTTTAACGTTCAAATAACTATAAATTATGTCAATTTTCGAAATTATAAATGGAAAGAATCTTTTTTAATTCCAATGTTCACGTGTATTTTTTTACTGCTGAAGGTGAAAGAGTCATAAAATATTTTGTACTGAACCTGGATCAAATGATAAGCAAACGAGATAAGCAATTTTATATTATGCTTAGGGTTGAATCAAATCATTCGTTCCATTTCACGTCTGACCTTTTACAGTTTAGCTTGTACTAAATTTGACGTCGTATTTGATCATGGGGCCTAAACCTGTGATTTTAGTCATCACAGGAATTGGTGCAGTAAGTATTCGAACCAAAAATTAGAAAATACAGGATTGATTTGACTTAAATTTCAATTCTAGGCCATCGGTCTAGCACTCATAATATCTGGCTCATTGGTTTTAACAACTGATTTGATGAAATTGGCAAGAGATGCTTGTAAAGCTAAGGACCATCCTTTGATTGGCCCAGTTTTGAGACCAGTATTTGAAGAAGCCTGCGAAAAAGGAAAATTTTGGACTGCAGCATGTTCTCTAGGAATTATTGCAGGAGTTTTTCAAATCATGGCACTTGCATTGGTGTGTTATTTTATATACAAGTTTTATGGATTAATTTTTTTTTTATTTGTTCACTTTTTAGGCATTTCTGGACAAAGTTAAAGTATGGGGTGGACTCATCATTTTTGTCTGTTTACTTGCCATGGTCTCTGTTGGAATTGTCATTGCCAAAGATGGATTTGAGGAAGGTGCTCCATCCGAATCCACGGCATTTGCTGTCATAGCTATTCTGGACGTAGTTTATACACTTGGTGCTTGCATTGCTGTGTTTATACTGACCAGATCAAAATGAACTTAACATTCTGTATTTTTAAGACGATATGATTCGTCAGATTTCAGAAATAATTGGAATTATTTTTGTGTATAAAAAATTTAATGTGAAAATATTATGAACGAAAAGAGAACTCAAGTTGACAGCTGGCTGGCTGGCTGCGCTTGGCTTTGCTTTGCGTATAGTAGATAACGATATGACATATGAGATAAAAAATCTGTAGGAATTTCCCAGCGAATGATTGATTTTAATGTCATAAATTATTTTAGAGCCTGTGTCATTCACTTCAATAAAGTCAAATATCAACATTTACAGAAAAGTTTGAAAAATTTTGCATTTCTAGAGTTTGCATTTTCCAAATGCCTTAGGCAATCCAGGATTTTCTTCAAAAAGTCTTTCGTGAACAAATACATAGTCAGAATAATGAACTAAAACTCCCATACACCGATAACCTTTGGATTTCATGAAGGGAACTACGTCTCTGGTCCTTGGTGGGTAAACTTCTATTACGAGTACCTGAAAATGTATAAATTTTTAATTTTAGTACTTTACAAATTGAGTTAAAAATTTTGTGGTCTATTTACCTTAATAAAAATTTTATCAAACGGAATAGTTTTTAAAATTAGAAATTCTGCATAGTCAACATCCATTGCAAAAAAGTCAATTTCAAAAACACCAATTGCAGACATGATTGAGAAAAATGGAACGCATTTGACTGTGAATTGTTTTTCTCCTTTTTTCGCTGGTTTTCCCGTGTTGAGATTGGCAACTCCACCGCCAAAAATCTGTTCCTTTCCCCAATGTACTTTTGTCATTGTGATCTGAATTAAAATTTGCTTAGCATTAATTAATTTGGTCTTAATTAATTAATTAATTAATTTACGCCTTACCATTTGCGGATAAGGATTTACAGAAAGACACAGATTTGCAACCCATGCTTTGCGATGTTTTTTAAATAAAAGTTCAAGTGGTTCTGGGTCACTCTCAATCAAAATTCCTTTCCAACTGAAATCTCGTTCAAGGACCAACGTATTTGAAAAAAATTCTCCGTCATTTGCTCCACATTCAATAAAAAATCCACCTGTCTAAAAAGAATTAGAAAAATTAATCAAGACTAATCTTTTATCAAAATGAATTATTTACCTTATTTCCCAAAAAACTTTGCACTGTTCTCCATTCCTTTCCATTATCGACTGATGGATCTCCCAATGGATTTGATAAATTGTATGGTTCAGTTGAAGGAGGAAAAATATGATTGAGTCTAATAAAATTCACCAGTCCAGGATCACTTTGATCCAAAATCAAGTCTTGTCCACCAAATATAGACTCAGCAGTTAAAATCTTATCACTTCTAGTATCCTCCTTATGTATTTTCATTTTCCCATCTAATGTCCGGATGTGCCTGGGCCTCGGAATTAGAATTAACATTCGAATGCGAACGAAATAAAAATGCTCGCCAAGTAGGACAAGTTACAAGAACGAATGTGAAAATACCCAAGAAAATTAAAAAATCTTTGAGCAGTTGGATGAATTAATTGACGCATTTCGCATTACACAACACACAACACAAGAGTTGAGATCAAATTACTGAAACGGACAATTGACAATGACAATTCAATTCACTCACAAAGTATCTGTTCATACCCATTTAATGCATGGTTATCATATCGGTTTAACTCTTTACGCTCTTATTTAGCAAATCCTGGCAGAGTTTTACCTTTGTCATCTTTTACCGCATTTATGAATTGACCTAAATTGCATTATGTGTGTACATGGTTCCGATTTCACTTTGTTTACATTGGTGCAGATAAGAAATTTATAAATAGGTGTAAGCTTCATGGCTTATGGTAGTTTTACATAAATTTTATTCAATACTTTTGAATTTGAACTATACATTTTTTAGACGTTTAGCTGGGATGTTGAGTTTTAGTATGATATCTTAGATTTTCTGGTAAAATATAACCCTTTCCACAAACTGTACATTTATGAGGTCTTTCCCCAGTATGTAATTTATAATGATTCGTCAAAACTCCTTTTTGACGAAAAGATTTTCCACATTGATCACAAACATGTGGTTTATCTCCTGTGTGAATCAATTTATGTCGATCTAATTTATATTTAGTTAAAAAACACTTTGCACACTCATCACACTTAAACTTCTTTTCTTGATGATGCAAACTATGAATGTTCAAATCAAAAAGTGAAGAATATGATTTTCCACATGTGTCACAGCAATGAGTTTTTGAGTTTGTATGGGCACGCTTCATGTGAGCTTCCATATTATTTTTCATACAAAATGTTTTGCCACAACCTTCAAACCCACATGAAAATTTTCGCTGTTTCAAATGTGACTGTGCTACATGGGCCTTCAAGTCAGCCATTCTTAAAAATCCTTTATTGCATACGGAACAAACAAATGGGAATTTGTTTGGATGGCTAGCTCTGAAATGACGACCTAACATATTGACTGATTTAAATACATATCCGCACTCGTTGCAGACAAAATTAAATTTGTTTGGATCATGAACATCCTTCATGTGTTTGTCCAAGTTTTTGGATAAAACGAATCTTGCATTGCAAATTTCACAGGAAAGGCAAAATTAAATTTGTTTGGATCATGAACATCCTTCATGTGTTTGTCCAAGTTTTTGGATAAAACGAATCTTGCATTGCAAATTTCACAGGAAATGAACGTCTTTGTTTTTGTTTTCACAAATTTAGCAGAATTGTTTTGTGATTCAATAATTACATCGGCTTCCGCTTCATTATTTTCATCCTTGTTCTTATTTGACCTTGACTGTCCAGTTCCAGTTTGAATTCCTTCCAGTACTTTTTCCATAACTTGCTCTTGCACACGGGTCTTGAGCTCTTCTGTGACAGCGGGATCTGTTCCTTGTGTAAGAGGTGGGTTAAACGTTGAATGAGATTTTAAATGCTCATCCAGCTGTATTGGAAACAATACTTTTGCACATAGTGGGCAGCGAATTCGTTTTGTCCCTTTTTGCTTCCTTTTTCTTCTCTGGTTGGAAATACAATGACGCTTTCGCGTTGGTGATTGTGACTTGACCTCAGACTTGAATTTTAATTCAGAATCTACTTGACCATCTTCATCATGAGGAGAATCAATCGTATGAGCAGGAGGAACGAATTCTGCTGAATCTGAATCAGAGAAGTCGTTGAATGTTCCTATATTTTCATTTTCTGAATTTGTAACAACACTTTGATGGACATCCGTGACATGTTGACTCAATCGGAGAATCAGTTCTTGACATACATTGCAGTCGTCCTTGCATATTTCAGCAAGTAAATTCTGAATCGTCGGAACAATACTATTATTTTCATTTGCATTTGCTGATGCAGAAATTGAATTGTCATCCTTGTCTTTCGTACAAATTAATTTTCTTTTCTTAGATTCGAATTTACTAGGAATTTTCCCTTCTTCCTGAAAATTAGGTTGCTCTTGAATCCGGGGAAACCTTCGTCGTAGAACCCTGGGACAGCTAACCAAATACAATGAAAATTAATTAATGTAGCAATATCAATAACAATAAAATTATTTTTATTTGCAGTTTATTAATTACCCTTCTAACCTTACCTGCTCGAACGCGTCGGATTCGGATTTTCCTCTTCGTTTTTAACCCTCAAATTAATTTTACCAATCATCTCTTGAGAATGCTTTGACACAACTAAACTTTTACGTCTTGATGATTTTCTTAAACCAATTTGCTTGTCCACATTTTCACCCAGGGCCAGTGGGTCATCCATTTCTGACTTAATAATTTCTGGAGATCTTAATTTGAATCTGAAATGACATGACATGACATGGCTGAAACGATTACTACAAAATTAATTAATTTGTGGAATAAATTAATAACTTACAGTGGCTCAACGTGTCCATCAGGATCATTTTCTTGTCTAATCTTGTCTGGAATGAATTGTTCTGCAGATTCTTCCAGGGAACTAGAGTTTGTGAGGAAATTCATTTGTCCCTCTGTCTGTAATCTATAAAATAAAATAAATCTAATTAATTAAGAAAGAGTTAGTTCAATAGTTCCTTCAAATAACTAACGTGTGATAAGCTGAATTTTAAGTATTATTTTCAGTTAATTACTTACATTAATTTTACATGCACTACAGACACTACAATCCACAATCAAAATTGTTTAGTTTTTGGATTAAAAATTCTTCGGTCTCTATTTTGCACCTTTTGCGAGATTTGAATTTGGTGAAGGGAAAGTCGGTGAAGAAACTACAAGGCAATTCAGATGAGACAAATTAACACTCAACAAAATATGTGTAATGCATGCAGTCAAAATATAATTATTGGTATAAAATAATTCTGGATTTCTAATTTTTGGATAAAATTCTACGTGCACAGGCTAAAAATCAACTTAGACATTAAACTTGTGTGGTTAAAGTACTCTAATTACGTCGTAATTTTGATTGTATATTACTAATTTTATCAATCTTTATTTGAGGACTGCCTAGTATATTCTAGTTAATATTGAACCTGAACCTGAACCTGAACCTGTTGAACCAACCTGATGTCCACGTCCACGCCAAGGCCGACCAAATCGTCCGATTCTGAATATCATAGTCGAATTTTTACTCTGCTAGAGTCAAAATCCATATGTAGTAGCCGTAGCCATGATATCTCATAGCCTGGCCAAATTGTCAAAATTATTATATTTTATTTTCTACTACCTCTTTTGGTCTTTGGCCCATTCAAAGTCACATTACTCAAAAATGGTTCAATTTTACTCGTTCCGCTCGAAACCAAATTCTTTTCGAATGAGGTTGTTCAATCTTTTTATTGACCTTCACATTTTGTCAGGAGTTTGGTCAAGCTTATTGATTCTTGCGTTTTTTGTATTTACTCACAATTTTTTGGAAAAATGGGAACAAATCGGACGGAATCATTTGTATCGTCATTTTTCACTTTGGATTTTCTTTTGCTCTTTTCTGCATCAAGCGAGATTGGAGAGAAGGAGTCCAAATTGCAAACAATGCTCTGATTTTTATTTCAAATTGGCCAATTTCGTTAATTTACCTAAATTTGTACGCCAAGATGGAATGAAGAGTTATTACAAAATTTTATTTGTCACTCTGGTTGGAGCATGCGTAATCGCACCATTTACAATCCAATTTATTTCGACCATGAACTCATTTGTAGTCAAATCCATCAAATCCAATTGGCATTGGTCAAATTTTTATTTCACGAGATGCATTTGTGGATTGTTTTGTAATTTTTGGCTCTATTTTGTTAATTACGGATGCTTTGCTCATTGCTACTGGTCTACTCGCTATAACTTACCCAAATCTTATGAATAATTGGCTCAAGAGACATAAATGGTAAAAAAAGCTAGGAACATTCGCAAGTATTTCTGAATTCTCTGGCCAAATCTGGAATGGATAGAAAAGCAAACGATCGTTTTCGCCGCTCTTGCAAACCTTTTCATTATCGTATTGGAGGATTTTCTGTATTTGGAAAAAGCACATTCATCCTCATTCAAAGTCATGAATCATGAAACATGGTGTTGTCAACATTCTTTTGTTTTATAAAGAAAATAAGGGTTAAGGTATTTTTACATATATTTTATTTAAATCCTGTATAATAAAATTAAGCTGGCTTATGGTTGAATAGTAGGACAAGTTCCAATCTGAGCGGCTGGAATTGCAGATGTAGTCAAATGTCTTTCATGAACAAAAATGTAATCCAAAGTATGAGCAATCGCAATATGTTGTACGCATTTGTATCCTTTAGAAATCATGAATGGAATCACTTCTTTGGTCAGAGGATAATGAATCTCAATTGCAAAAATCTGTTGTACATAGAATTAAAATTAATGCTATTTTTTTGAAAGTTTTTGCTATGCTAAAACTCACCTTGATAAAAATTTTATCAAAAGGAATTGTTTTTAAAATGGCCAATTCTGCCATTTCGACATCTAGGGCGAAAAAATCAACTTCAAAAATATTCAGGGCAGACATGATGGAAAAAAATGGGAAACATTTGACTGTGAATGTCCGATTATTATTTTTTTGATCCCAAGCTGGAACAAGGCTCCAACCATATTCAGCCATTCCACCGCCAAATGATCCGTAGTCCAATCTTTTCATTGTTACCTTAATAAATAAATGAATTACTCATTTAGTTAATTAATTAGCTATTTAATTAACTTTACCATTTCTGGGTGTGGCTTGGTAGACAAACATGCATTTGAGACCCATGCTTTTCTTTGTTTTTTAAAAAGAGGTACAAGTGGAATTGGATCACTTTCAATGAGAAGTCCATTCCATCCAAAATCTCTTTCAAGGACCAAAGTATTTGATAAAAATTCACCATCATTTGCACCACATTCAATAAAAAATCCTTTTGTTTTATTTCCCAAATAACTCTGCACAATTTTCCATTCTTGTCCATCTGCTGCTGTTGGATCTGCAGACGGGCTAACTAAATTGTATGGTTCACTTGAAGGTGGGAAAAGATGATGACGACGGATAAATTGCAACAATTGTGGATCAGATTGATCCGTTATTACGTGAGACCCATCAAATATTGATTCAGCACTTAATTCTTCATAGCCAGAACTTGACATTTCATTTTCACTCGTAGAATCCGAAATTCCAACCCAAAATCCCCATCGGGTAAAAGTCAAAAGGATCAAAATAAAACAAATTATGACAAAAATTCTTTTAGCAGCTGGACTCAAAATCGCAGACATTTTGGGATACTGACTCGTATTTTGGAATTGACAAATAAATTTAGCAAGGTGTGTGACTATTATTTGACTAACATGATAATTTTTATTGGACCAAGAATTAAATAGAGAGATATGAATGGTGCAGATTACATGTGTGAACGTGCCGACGAAAAAGGATTTGCATTTAAATTAATTTACATAAAATTCACGAATCACGATTAGTTGGCAAAATTCAAGGTGTACATAGGTACAGCACATTGCATAAAACTTTTCATTTCACCTGTATTACGTGTTATGCAAAGAAATGAATAAATTATTGATTGATTTATGCTATACGTGATTTCATCCTTCGTATTTTCATTGAGTTTTTTTACTTTTTATCATGAAAATGACTTTGAAATTTGATTCTTGTGTCAAGTCAGTGTCAAAGGCGTCAAACGAAATGCTATAACCTTTGTTTTTGTTTTAATCAAATTCTCAAGTTCTTTAAAAAAGTGGCAAAACACGCAAACTAATTTCTTTTAAGCTACCGAGGTCGAGGACACAAAAATTTACAATTTATTTTAAAATTAAGAACTAATTAACTCACGAAATAAAGGACCCATCGTCTCATGCCATTTTGCATATCCAGCTGCAGAGAAATGAACCAAATCAAATTGGTAAAGCTCAGGGTAAACATTTCCATTTTCATCTGAAAATTGAGTTCTCATATCTAAAGTCCTTGTATTTCCATTGTCCATGGCTGCAATTCGGGCATTTGCAATTAATCCTTGTTCAACGATCCATTCGGGCATTCCTCCTGCTGGGGTAATTGCGATGAGTAAAATTTTGGTGGCGTTTGGCGTGTTTTGTTGAATTAAATCCACAAGTGTGGCAATTCTATTTCCTACAGTTTCTCCATCTGCAAATTCTGCAAGGTCATTTCCACCAGTCAGCAAAACAACGACTTTTGGGGTTAATCCATCAAGGATTCCTTCATTTAGAATTTGATTCATTGTTGCCAATGATGTAAAACCTTGTTGACCGAAATTGGCTGAGAAATTTGCATAATTGGCATTCCAAATTGAAACTCCAACTTCTTTCCACCAAGCCGTGAGTGAATCACCAAGAAATACTGGCCATAAATTTAAATTAATAAATTAATTAATAAACTAAGCATTAAAACTTAATTTACCAGCATCGATTCCATTTGACTTTGAATTCACCTTCTCAGGTTCCAAGTTCAAAGCGTTCGCACTAGTGCCTATGCATACTGTAAGGACAAAGAAGTTAAAATTTTGCCACATTTTATTAATTTAATTAAAATCTTTTATGAATACACGAAACAGTAGACTCAAGTTCACTCACTCACTTAGAAAAATAAGTGGATTGGGTAAACTTGTGTAGCTCATGTCTTATCAATTCTTATCTTCAACTTTTTTAGATTAGTTTGACTAAAAATACTCATTAACTACAAATTCAATCATAAACTTCATTTCATATCAGAATTGATTTAATTAACAAATGGACATATGTGTTCATTCTCACCTCAAAAGTGTTAGCGCGCTTGGTCACCTTGAAAAGTGACGAATCTGGAAAAAAAACTGCCATAAATATTTATTATGGTCTGTATTTCTGAATTCTCCGGCCAAATCTGGGACGCATAAAAAAGAAAACGAGCGTTTTCGTCGCTTTTGCAAACCTTTTCATTATCATATTGGAGGATTTTTTGTATTTGGGAAAAGTACATTCATCCACATTCAAAGTCTCATCATGGAACATGGTGTTGTCAACTTTCTTTTGTTTTATCAAGAAAATATGGGCTGAGCTTGTCGGTATTGGTTAATTTATCATCTCATTAAAATATTTTCTATCAATTTTG
>WJEZ01000415.1:0-29140 GCA_009869925.1 Thalassaphorura encarpata
TCTCCATCCCTTCAACTTGAGAAAGTTGAATTTATGAGTTGAGTTGAACTCTCATTCCTCCTAGTACCCTCCTTGGTTCCCCTCACTACCCCTCTGACGGAGCGAAAATCTCAAACTGAAACGTCTGACTTTTCCCTGATTCCTATGTGGAAAGACTAAATCTGTCTAATCAATCCTTGACAATGATCAGCTTTTCTATAGGAATAAAATTGCATTTCAACTCATATTACCACTAGTTACGTAAACGATAGCATATCCCTAGTGCTAGTTGATCAGCGTTTAATTAAATCGTTTAATCAATGTATGACTGATGATGTTAAAGAATAAATTCGTTGGAAAACTACCATCTAAAATTCATTTAGCATAGCTGGCTTACAGTAGTAATCTAGACTGCGAAAAAATGTATCATAATTAGACATAAATATTCAATGATGGATTTCAAACTTCCATTCCCGGTTTTGGCCCTAAACTCATCTTTCTCAGTACACAGGATTGGAATTCCTCATTACCATGATTAATTACTGGTAAAATGATATTACTGAACGAATGGCAAAGAAAAGTACGTCTACGCCAAAAACCGAACAAGTGTCGTGACAAAGTAGAGTCTTTTATTTGGACATTCTTCTCACTTGAGATTAATGGTGAGAAGGGTAAATTTGTAGGTTGCGACAGAGAATTAAACGGTTGGTGAATTTAGGAGATGGAATTAAAGAGAAAGTAATAAATCACGACCTTGTTGGCTTCTAAGATCTTACCCTCATACTTTCTTTTCTCAGTTAGGAAAAGTTGCTCCCATTTTTGGCACACGCGTAGCTTTTGATTCATTATATTTTCATCACTCGCCATGTGCATGAATATCTCAAAATTTAAAGTGGCAAACTCTTGCCTTTTTTACGATCCAGTAAGAATAGACCTTTCCCAATGTTCATTTTACAAAATCCTATAAATTTCATGCTCAAATTATAATAGAATCTTGAAATTATAAAAGCAAAGAAGCACCTGTACAATGATTTGATGCCAAGTATCTACATATATTTTAACTGGCTTCTGACAGCAATTTCTATTCCCTTCTACTGAATTACAAATCATTGGCTTCATCATTCAAAGAAGATATAGGCAAAATCTATAGCTCAAGAATCCTTTTGAACAACTGGACGACCTTCAAAATGAGGTTCCCCAAACTAATAATTATTTGTAGTTTTTTATGACTGCTATGAAACCCAATTCTCGAGGATGGTCAAAATCTTCTGGTTATTCTGGTCATGTGGAGGAACGTGTTGAAATCATATTTTCATCAATGAACTACTACACTACAGTTCTGCACTTTTCAAATGTGGATTGACACTAGAATGTACTTTTTCGTGTTAATCCTAATAGTGTTTACACGAAGCACATGGTCCGGTAATAATTACTATTGCACTTTTTATTAAATATTTCACATTACTCATGTATTTTATTTTATTTGTATTATTGGTATTCACTCATAACCCAATCAAGTCGACGAGGTCAAGTGTGGCATGGCAAATAAAGATTCAGAAGATTTGAGAACTAGTGCGCCATGGTCAGCGGCTGTTTTCGTGAGGTCGAGTGATAATTCAGGCTACAAATATCTGGTTAGTGGAACCATTGTTGGGCCTTCAACAATTCTCACGATTTTTGGCAAAGGGTTCGGGGATTCATTATCAAATGGTGGACATTATAGAATTCCTTCTCCGACAAATGTGTTAGTAATTACTGGGATACGATCAACTAGTTTTGAGGATTGGGACGATAAAACTCAATTATCACAGGTAGAAGGAGAATTTGGAACAGATTATTATAATTTAAGATAAAAGACACTTGCTTGCTTTCCTAGATCAGCTACATTTCACCCTATCGTGATCAAACAGATGCCTACAAAGACTTCCATCTGGTACTAATGCATTTGAGGACGCCGCTAAATCTGGAAACACATCATGTCCAACCCATTTGTCTAAATCATCATAAAGCTAATTCTAGGTTGGAGTCACAAACCTTCAACCTTGCAGGGTTCAGAAAAATTCCAAGCACAAATTCAACCGACTCGTCCAACATGCTACTTCAAGTAGAGGAAATTAAAGTTGGTGGTAAATCAAACTGTGAAGCCCTATTTTCTAAATTTTATCAAGGGTCTCCCAATTACGTATTTTGTGGTACCCCAATTAATCAGAACAAAGGTCAGCTGAACCATTTTTATTTTAAAATGTACTCGTGTCATTGATTTTTTTGTGTCGTAATAATTTCAGATATCACGTCTACATGCAATTTATCCCATGGCAGTGCCCTAGTGACTCAGGTTGAAGATGAATGGTACTTGAAAGGAATAAGTGCATTAATCCCACAACGAAAGAATGCGAATTGTCAAGTTAATTCAACATACATTTTCGCAGACACTAGTAAAATCATTGCGTGGATCAAACAAAATCAAGAGTAGCCTAAAATTAATTTATATTCAGTATCAAATTTGTTGGAGTACTATATCAACAATACTTTAGATGTGGACCGACCAAATTTTTCTGTTCGACTGGATGTATTCCACTTCGTAAGGTTTGCAATGTGGAGGAAGACTGTGAAGACTTTGAGGACGAAAATCCTATTTTTTGCAAAGCGTCCTCGCGATGTCCCACAGGAACATTTCAGTGTGGACTATACGGAATTTGTCTTCCAAAGAACAAGTTGTGCAATGGTATACCAGAATGTAGCGATGGCAGTGATGAATTATTTAATGTGTGCAGAGCCTATCGATCAGGTTGAAAACAATTCCTCAGCTAAACTCTCCAATACTAGTATTCAAAAAGTAGTAGCTCCCAGATTCAAGAATACTGGCACCTGTACAAAACTTCGAGTTTCCGAGGTCACTTTTACATAATTAACTAAATAAACATTTCTTTGTGCAAATTTTAATAATAGCGTATACTTTTTTTACCTAAAAGGGTGTGGTTTCCAGTTGTTTTGAACTTTCTCCCAACGAGACAAAGACGATTGTAGACTGTCATGATGCTAAAATTGGAACACAAGCCATATTGAGTTGTGGCAGTCGTTATCATTCCATCAGTCGAATTCCTTTACTCAAGATGACGTGCGCTGCAGATGGAAATTGGATTCCTTTCAGATCCTTTGCTTGTGCCCCTAGTACGAGGGTGGAATATTTGCAAAGTCTAATATCAAATTGATCCGCTAATTAAATCTGATTTTCTAGACTGTGGCGACTTGAGAAGTGCATTTAAATTCAATGTGGCTAACGGAGCTAAGACCTCGGCCGAAATTTCCTTTCCATGGTACTCTGCTATTTTTGCATGGAATGGTACGGACTATGCTTTTATATGTGGAGCTTCCCTGGTAGAAAGTGGTGCGTTTGACTTTTGAAATTTATTGTTGCTCTCCAATCATAGTAATTGTCATTTAATTAGGCGCTGTGCTAACTGCTGCTCACTGTGTGACCAAAGATAATGGAGAAATAAAAAATGTCGAGTCCTTCCGAATTGTACTTTCTCCCATTAGCAGTGATTTCAATAAAAATTTGGAGGATCGATTTACACAAATAGTTGAGGTACGATACTCATATTTTGACATATTCGAAACTCTGTATCAATTAATTCTAATTTCAATACAAAAGGTAATGGCCACGTTCGTACATAGTTCCTACAATTCTAAATTTCTTCAATCGGACATTGCGGTCGTCATACTGAAAACTCGTGTAATATTTGGAGATTTCATACAGCCTGTATGCTACCTGAGCTCAACTTTCAGCGAAGTTCCTGAACATAGTTCCTACAATTCTAAATTTCTTCAATCGGACATTGCGGTCGTCATACTGAAAACTCGTGTAATATTTGGAGATTTCATACAGCCTGTATGCTACCTGAGCTCAACTTTCAGTGAAGTTCCTGTGGCTGGTACATTTGGAAAGGTGACTTAGAAAAACAATCAATAGATAAATTTTTTAACACAACATTACTTTAGATATCAGGTCTCGGGATTGATGAAACAAACAAAATTTCAAAAGTACTTAAATACGCAAACTTCCCTGTGGTTACAAATGATGAGTGCAATTTATCCCTGGATGGAGTCGTACCACTAAATACTTTTTGTGCTGGTTATAAGAATGGTAAGCCTGCTTCAATTAATCAGAACCAGTCATGCTTTTTTCTACATCTACTTTTCCTTTCCAATATTACAGGTACATCAGTCTGTAAAGGGGACAGCGGTGGAGGTCTGGTTTTTGAAGACCCCAAAGAAGCAAAGGGAAGATATTTTCTCAAAGTAATTTCATTCTAAAAAATCATTAGAACAAACAATCCTTTTGTTTTATGATATCCAATCTTGTTGACTTTAGGGGATCGTGAGTCATTCAGACCTTGGAAATAGATTGTGTGATTTGGAAAATTTTGCTGTATTTACTCATGTGGACTCCTTTTCAAAGTGGATCCTAGAAATTCTCTCAAAATTTCAATAATACATTCATTTAGTATTGTCATCAAATTTTGATTAAAAATATCAAGAATTGTTAAGTAAACTTATGTAGTAAACTTGTGTAGTAGATGGTCCATTTTTATTAATTTCATCAGTTCTGATTTTGTTCTTTCTTCGTCGTCAAAAGAAATCTGATCGCATCGAATTCAGGTTCCTGTTTATGGAAATATTTATCTAAATGAGACTCTGAAATATATTCCAAGACGCACTGAGTTGGTTTGCTGGAATGATGATTGTATTCGACTCAGTGACATCTGTAACATCATTGCGGATTGCAAAGATGCGCCTGACAAAGAAGTGATTTATTGTGCAACCCAACATCACTGTCACTTTCAGGAAACAGATATTCACTGCAACTTAAATAGACCTTATATAAGGATAATGATGTGACGATCTGATGAAATGCCCGGAAGGGAATGATGAAAGTCAAGATTCTTGTAAAAGGAAGGAGGATGAGCTGCCAAAGCAAGGAAAACTCTTTGAACGCTCAGCCCGGAACTGTCCATCGTTAAATCTTACTATATTGCGTTCGGGAAAACTCGACTCATCGAAAACTCGATGAGTCGAACTCGACGAAGCTAACGACACAATGCTGTCAATTAGACCTACACCTCAGGGGAAGATGTAACACAACTTATTTTGGAAAGCGATTGGAATGTTTGTAAACAAATTTCTTAAGTTTTATGATAATTTGACACATCATTTCTTCATGGAATTCATTTCATAGCGATTGTTGGAATTGGTAATTCAGGAAATCTTCATCGTACGATTAAACTTGGAATACTTGCAGGATTGGACGATTGACATATTATTGCATAAGAATTTATTAGTATGGATTCTTATATACCAAAAGATAAAAATTGTTAGAATATATTAATTATTAAACATTGAGTTAATTTTGTGTATTTGGCGTTTGTCAATAATATAGTAGTGCATCGATAAAGACTTTTATAACAAGAACAGGTGATTAGTTGGGGTAAACTGCGTTTTGTGGCCAATGGCCAATCCTAATTTTCCTAATAGTACAGTTCAATATGCCAGTTCTTATGCACTTTATATATCTTGCCAACTGCATTGTTACCTTATTGAATCCTGCAATTCTTACTTTACTATTGATTTATAATTTCATAATGAATTCCTTTATGTTTTTACAAAAAATAAACTTGATCTCACTGACCTTGAAGGAGGAGCAAAAGGTTGTGAGACGATATAATTCTCGACACAGTAGCGTGCAGCCAGTCTTCCTTCATCGACTTTCCGCAAAAGTTGCATGGAAGATTTTCTGGTCAAGTCTAATTAATAGCACAACAAGTCCGCAATGTGTCAAAATCTTAGTTTAGTAATTTTCCTCTTAGCAATTCCTTTTCTGCATATTTATGGCGAATTTGAGTCGTCGTATCATGGTTAGTTTATTCGTTGAGACTATTTGATAAAACTCTGCACTACTGGTATAACTTTTGTTATAATATTCTAATGCTACAGATTGCGGAAAGCTGGAATATGTACCGGGTGACTTAAGATCTTTTGCCCCATGGACAGCCATGATTTATTTTCGGAAAGACGGAAATTCTGAATTTCAATTTCATACATCCGGAGTGGTTATTGGCTCAAAAACAATTTTGTCTATTGCTGGTGGGTATTTTGGGGCCAACTATTCATATGAAAACACAAATAGAAAATACTCGCTTCAGCCTCCACAACATGTTCGTATCGGATTGGGTTTTTCTTCAACGGATCTGAGCACAGCTGATCCGGATTCTCAACTCGTAACAGTATGTTTAATATTCAAAAAAATTGTGTGTACTTCTATTCCTCTGCAAGAAGATGAAATCTATCGATAGAAATTAAGAAAATTTTTCCCAAAGGAGTAAAGTCACGATATGAGTCCATTAAAAACACATAAACTTCCACTGATGGGAGTTCGTGATTTCTTGAGCCACCGCCTACCAATCTAAAATAGAACTATGTTGCAAATTATTCATTCATGCAAATAACGAGAGTGAAGTTTTCATATGTGTGTCCACTAGGTACGATACATCCTCCCATTCACAAAACACGAAGGAGGAAACAAGGAATTCCATTATTTGATTTATGAATTGGAGTCCGCCCTAAATTTGCAAACACCATTCGTCAAAGCCGTTTGCCTGAGTCCCACTTACCTTGACCCATTTCAGAAGCATATGGTTCAAAGTGGGTTTCAGAAACTACCATCAGAGGAAAACAATGTAGCGATTGCTGTTCTAAGGATTTTCAACATTACGACAGGAACTCAAATGGAATGTGAAAGAGAGTTTGGCCAAACCTATGATAGGAATTTTGGCTCTCACGTTTTCTGCGGTAAGTGAATCCAATGGTGAGGAAACTCAAATTGCTTTCCCTGGTCCTAAAAGTATTTTTTTAACTTTTTAGCTGAGCTAAGAAACGATGAATCTTGCTTATTACATGGGAGTAATGCAGTCATTCAGGATGGCAAGGTTTTAATATTTTGATGACCTTTCTGTACAGCTTAGAATTAATGTTTTTCCACTCTTTCATTTATTAGATAACGGTCGATGGTCAGTGGTTGGTTTAACTGCACTAATTCCGACGCTTCGCAATGGTTTTTGCGGTGGAGAGACAATCAACTTTTACAGCAAATTATCATCAGAAGCAATTAGCTGGTTTCAGAATAATATCAAGTAAGGAATTACCCTATGTTACGAACGCCTCTATGATGAATGAATGCTTCGTTATCTAGGTGTAATGAAAGAAATGAATTCCCTTGTGGGGATAAAAGTTGCCTCAAAATATCTTCGCTTTGTGATTCAATCGAAGATTGTGAGGATTCAGGTTTGGATGAGGAAGACCAATTTTGCGATACCCAATGGGTGTGTGGGGAAGACTGCGGACTCAAATACTCTCGAATCACAGATGCATCTACCGAACCCCGAATTAATAATGACACCATGGAATCTCAACCCATACAACCAGAAATACCTTCAACACCAGACGAATCAGACGAATATGTTCCAATGAAATCTGAATCCCATTGTGCTGAGCTTCGAGTTACTGGGGTTAACTTAATATTTCATATCTTGTAAAGTTGACACAATTCTGCAATTTTGAAAAAAAATTCTCATTAGGGAGTAGAAGTGACATGCGAAACTGAAGACGCAGTGAAAATTAATTGCTCAGATGCTGTAGTGAATTCTCGAGCAATTCTTCGCTGTGAAAGATTTTATACTTCCAGGTACCGATTCCCTTCGGTTGAAATGAAGTGTGGGGAAGATGGAACATGGAATCCTTTCCGTTCCTTTGCTTGCGATCCCGGTAAGTCAGAATTCTCCAGTTCCTGCATTTCAAGTAGATTCATTGCAATAAATGAGAAAATTCATATTGCTTAGTGTATTTTCATGAGTCTCGAAATGAGTAGTGGACTAAGCTTCGTATTTACTTGCGATCTTACCAAATATACAAATTAAATATGACTTGCACTAGATTGCGGTGTTTTAACGAGCGAGTATCAGCCATTTGTACAAAATGGACAGCCCACTACAAGGAGTGTAGCTTTCCCTTGGCATGGTGCCGTATTCCGTCTCTTTAAGAATGAGTATCGTTATATTTGTGGCTTAACATTGCTGGAATCCTCCCTGGCTATCACTGCAGCACATTGTATATCATCAATTGTAGAAATTCCGAATTCAGTTGTACAATTCAAAATTGCATTAGCTCCAATCAGTAGCAATTTCTCTGCCAATGTTGAGGATGAGATTTCAGAGATATTTGATGTAATTTATTATTTATGTATGGATGAGCTAGTTAGGTTCTAATACATGACATTATGTACCATTTAGGTGAAACGTGCCTGGATTCCTCCGACCTATAATCAAAGAACTTTGAAGTCAGACGTAGCCCTAATCGAGTTGTCTAAGCCAGTCACTTTTGGTGGATTCATTCGCCCAGTATGCTATTTGTCACGATTTGGTTCTTCCCAGCGCAACCAAATCCCAACTCCTGGGACGATTGGAAAAGTAAGAGCATGATTATAGTGTAAAATGAACAGCCAAAACTAACTGCAATTTGGACAGATTCCCGGATTTGGAATTGATGAAACAGGTGAAGTGTCAAGTGTGCTGAAATTTATCAATTTCCCAGTTACTCCGCCAAATAAATGCAAAAGGGTTTCTCCCGGAATACCTGTCGAGAGTGTATTTTGTGGCGGCAATGAAAATTGTAAGATATCAGAGTATATACTAATTGATTGATTTTACATCAAATAAATTCCAAATAGGGAATGCTACTGTTTGCAGTGGAGATAGTGGAGGCGGGTTCGTATTCCCTGAGAAGAGAGGAACGTATGTACGATATGCACTTAGGGTAATGTGATTCTACTAATATTTTGTTAGTCTGGGACTAATTTATTTTCTTGTATAGGGAATTGTAAGCAGTGGTCATCATGGGGGTGCTAACAGCTGTGACCCCCAGAAAAATACAGTATTTACACACGTTGACTATTTTGGTGATTGGATTGTAGACATTTTAGAACAGTTTGATATGTCTTAAGCATATTGAGTAGCTTTTCTCAGAATTTATCAAAATATTATTAAGTCTGCTTTGATTAACCGAATGAGCGGTTTGAACTTTGAATCACTCTTGCCTAAAACTGGCTTCTACCGAGAATAAAAAATACGGAGTGCTATAATTAAACATTACGAGATTGATTTTTAATTACGCATAACTTGATTGCGCACATGGCACATACAAAAACTAGAACTACAAGAAAATTATAGGGAGAATTTGCATTCATTTATATCATAGGACTCTCAACCGCTCTCAACCCCAAGGCCATAATGAAAACAGGTTTGTAGTACAATCCCAAATGATCGGAGCTCATTAATATGTTGTTATTAACTTCTTGGAAATTACTGAAACGTGGAGACAAGCCAGACCTCCATAAACTCTCTTTTAAAGTGCTTACAATATAAACCATAACCAAAACTGTTTCATTGATTTTCTTAGCTGTATAATGTTAAAGATTTTTGTAGTAGGATTATTCATTTTGTTGATTGATTGTAATGCGCAACCGGTAAAAACTGCACAGTGTAAGTTATTTGAATTTAAGCTGTTGGAAATTATAAAGATCCCATAAATTAATTTTTCATGACTGATAAAGCTGATGATTGTGGGATCATAGAAGAGTCGAAAGACAGCCGTACAAAAGTTCCTTGGGTGGCTGCAATTTTTGCTCGACCTGGTGCAAAGCATAAGTTTGGATACCGGATCACTGGAACTGTGATTGGACCAACAACTATTTTAACCATATTCTCTGGAGCGTACGGAGAGCCGATTGTGAAAGGCGGAAAATATTTTTTATCCCCACCACATAATTTTAAAGTTGGTGTTGGGTTAAAATCAAATAGTTTGGATGATTTAGATGGACACTCGCAATTGGCTGAGGTATTGACTACTTGGTGCTTATTGTAAGTAAAGTGTGTAAAATACGATTTTATTGTGCAGGTGAATTATATCGTTCCATTCACCGGCCATGAGACTGACAATAGAGATTACCACTTTTTCATATTCCATTTAAAAACACCACTTAATTTGAAAACACCTTACGTACGGGCAGCGTGTGTTCCAATAGTGGCAAAATTCTTCGGATCTAGCATTCTTGAAAAAATTCAAGAGCTACGCCAAGGTGGATTTACGGTGCCGGCTAAGCCAGGTGGTGCTAATCAACTTCAAGCTATTAAACTTTCTTTAGGTGCTAGCAATTTCTGCACGGATGTTTACAACAAATTTTACAGCGGATCATCCGAAAGTGTCTACTGTGGAAATGCGACAAGTGGTATGATCAATAAATGGTTAAAGTAAAAAATATTTTTCATTTGTGTTACCCCTACAGGAACTGAATTAAGTTGCACCTTGCATGGAAGCGCACCTGTCGTTCCTTTGTACAATAATAGATGGTTTGTGATCGGGATCACAGCCCTGATCCCACCTCTTCAAAATGGAGGGGACTGGTGCAATCGGAACACAGTTTATTTTTATGGAAAATTAATCAAAGCCATTGATTGGATAGAATCTAACCTAAAGTGAGATTACATTAAAATTTAAATTACGGCAGGCATAGTTCTAAAAATTACAATACCAGGTGTGGACCCACAAATTTTGCTTGTGGTGATGGAGAGTGTGTCAAGCTTGATCGACTGTGCAACAAAAAGTCTGATTGCCCAGGAAGTGAGGATGAAGATCCAATCTATTGTCGAGCAAGAAAGCCTTGCATCTATGATGGAAAAACCCACGAGTGTGGAGTATACGGAGAATGTATCCGCCCCCAGCAGGTTGAGTGAATTTTAATTTTGCGCTCTTGCTCAACACATTTTAAAATTTAAATTTTTCAGGTATGTGATGGAACATCAGATTGTTTTGACGGAAGTGATGAAAATCCATCCATATGTGGAGCTGCGGCTTTATCACCAAAAATTGAAAAGACCAGTGATAGAATCGACGTGCGCAGTCAGACTGGAAAATGCCCACTCCTTCAGGAATCTGAGGTTGTGAAGTCAATATTACTTAAACATGTAGTGAATTTATGACGATAGTATTCAATTTAAAATTGCCAGGGAGTAGAAATTCGTTGCAGACATCCTACAACCGAAAATCGAGTGAATTGTAATCAGGCTATCGTGGGAACAATTGCCACCTATAGATGCCAAACTAATTATAAGTCCGTCTATCGACTTCCGACAACAGAAAGTAAATGCACTGCTGGCGGGATCTGGAAACCACAAAGACCTTTCGGTTGTGAACCTGGTAAATCCATTTTTTCATTTATATGAATGTTCTCCACAAATTAACATTTGTAACTTATTAGAATGCGGAATAATATCTACCACTAATGAGTCGACAGGATTAATCCCATTCATAATTGAAGGACAGGCGACTTCAAAGGCTGATGCATTTCCTTGGCACACAGCTATTTTCTTTAGAAGAAAAGATTCCTTTGACTTTATCTGTGGTGGTTCTTTAATCGAAAAGTTGGTTTTTAATTCTTATATTCATGGACCTCTTACAAACTCTTAATTTATAAACTCTACAGATCCGTACTTTTGACGGCTGCGCATTGTGTTACCGATGCATCTGGAGTGGTTCGGACGAAACAAAATTTTAAACTTGCCCTAGGCCCTGTCACCAGCAATTTCACAGAAAATGAAAATAATAAAAATGTCCAGATTTTTACGGTATAAATTTCGTATCTTTTAAACTCTTCAGTTGGAGTAATGCAAAAGCTCATTTTAATATCAACAGGCTTTAAACATCTGGATTCCTTCTACGTACGATAGGCGGAACTTACAATCTGACATTGCTCTTATTCAGTTGGATAAATCCGTTGTGTTTGGTGAGCACGTTCGTCCAATATGTTATTTCTCTCAAGGAGGTCATGCACTTCCACAAGAAGGGGAAATCGGAAAGGTATTTAATTTTGAATATTTGTATGGAAATTCTAGAACTGTAAGATACCCTAAATTTTTATTAAGGTTTCTGGACTTGGCTTTGTCAATGACACACGAGTCGCTGAGAAATTAATGTATGCATCTTTCCCCGTCATTTCTACTAATGAATGCTCAAGTGCCCTGAAAAGAGTTCCACCACTTTCGACCTTTTGTGCTGGGTACCGAAACGGTAAATAATTTATGCCACATGAAAATAGTAGTGAAAGTTTATCCACACAGGAAATTTTAATCGACTAGGTACGGCCGTCTGTCAAGGAGACAGTGGAGGTGGTATGGTGTTTCCGGATCAATCTAGGTCTACATCCCCCAGATACATTTTGAAAGTAAATTCAGATTTATGATGTTTACGTTTCACATAGTAATCGCGATTACACAAATGATATTTCAAAATTATTCAGGGAATCGTAAGTCACGGAGAAGTCGTCCCAGGGAAATTATGCAATCCAAACAATTATGCTGTATTCACTCATGTTGACGCTTATGCAGATTGGATCCTTCAACGACTGGAAGGCACGTTGCTTTAATAAAGGACCCTTCATAGTATCACAAAATAATTTATGGTTATAGTCATGCGATTAAAAATATAACTAAACCTTACCTTGCAAATCACATTGTATATAGAAATGAACCTTGAATTTAGCCAGTATGCGCCAGTATAAGATAAACAACATGAAATAAAATTTTGCAGATTCCAGTTTGCAAAATGGCGACATAGTAAACAATCATAGATTAATTTTAATGAATCTCCTTGTACATTTTTAGAACACAGAAAGTATTGCGTTACGAATAAGGTGAGTCGTGTAAGCCTGTGGGTAAAATTCGTCTTAATTGCGGAAACCTTTTCATAAATTTACTACTGTCGCAAACTTGCACTAATGATTCCAGTTCTTCCTATTGATGTTGTTTACTAAAATATAAGCTTAGTGAATCCCGTTAGACAAAACATAAAATATCCTGCCAAGTACTTAGGAATCAAGAATATTGACTCTGCCTCGTTAACGCCAGAAAATGAGCTCATGAGGGAAGGAAAATCGACATGCATTTAAGAGAATGACTTTGAAATAAATCCTCAAAGAAATGGATTGGCTGCAAAAGAAATATTCAATATAATGGTAGAAATCCTCCCCACAGGAACCTCTTCCTCATTTATCCTACGTTATGTAGGTGAGGGTTAAACTTCTTACTTAATAGTAGACGATGTGACAATAATGTAGTATACAACTAATAGAATGCAAATACTAATACAGCTAATAAAGTAAATCGGCCTACTAATATTTTCAACTAATGTTTTATTGTATCTATTTACTTAAATCGTAATGTTGGATAGGAAGTTTTTTCTCCTTCCTCCGACCCCTTGATCGAGATGGGTAACCAAAACCCTGTAATTTGTTCAGAATGAACGTGTTACATGCTTATTTGTAACAAAATGAATTCACTTGGAAAGATAAGCCAGCAATGTATTTTCCTTGTTTCCTGTCCGAGAACTCTACAAGACTTACGACTTGTCAGCAAATCGTATAATAAATATGAAAGAATATTTCTGCAGAAAAAAATAACTTATGGATACTACCAGCCAAGCTTCGAAAAATTGTAGCTGTTAATTTAAATTGAGTTAAAAATAAAGGATTCGGACATTAGAATAAAATTTGTAAGCTACACTACGAATTTTCTCAAATAATAAGAAAAACAGAAACTCCCCATGTGTGGTTTACATTTCTTGCATAACCCCAGCAAGAAATTATATAATACAAGGACAAGAGCTGCCAATGAAATCATAGTTTACGAAGTAACAAACTTAATGGATACCTGGGTTAAGCTGGGAGAACAAAGAAAATGTTCTTTATCCTTAAATCCTTTACCCTACCGTGGCTCAAGTCTTTTACATTCTTGACACCTGTTTCAAATATCAGAGATGACAAAGGGTAGTCCTAAACTTTGCTTTCATCCCAAGACCCTGAAATCTGTTTACTATGTGTAGTAAGTAACCTCAGTAAAAACTTGGATAGGTATTGTAAAAGGAGGATGGAAGGGTAGTAAAGTCTCAAAATTTCTTCATCAGAGTCAAACCTCACTTTCACTCTCATTTTCTCTTGCTTGCCTTAGACTTGGGTTTACTTTCCCTGACAACTTCTCCCGTCCGTCCTCTACTCTTTAGTTACTACACACTCCTATTGCCGTTTAGAAAAGTTTTAGAAAGTTCATTTTCGCCAACTGGAATGTCTTCTTTCTTCCGCTCTTTGTGTGTGCAAAAAGTGGAATAGCCTTAGCCCAGCGTGAAATCCGTCTGTTTAGTTCTAGCGAGTCTGGGTAAAACGACTTGGACATCTGTTCGGTTGGACATTACTCGGGATCTAATCAGATGGCTGGGATCACCACCACCACCGCTCAGCACAGCTGGACAGTGGAGAAGCTTAACCAGTGCTTACCTGCTGAATTCCTCTCGTCAACACTTCTGAGTTGGCAGGGGATTTCCGGTTATCTCTCAACCGTGTCCATTCTGAATGATTGTGGGTAAAAATTGCACGCATTTATAGAAGAACATTCTGTCAAACCTAATTTATGAATGGGTGATTCCTTCCAGGAGAGTGTGAATCACAAAATTTATGAGTGCAAGATAAAATCATGTTTTCCCTGCTGAAGGGTTCAGAGTACCCCATAATGTTTATTCTTGAGTCTTGAAAAATTATCTATCTTTATACTTAATCGTCATGTCTTATGATTGTTCCTTATGAAATTTTCCGAATATAGCAGAGTTATTTAAGCCAAAGTTGACCATCAGTAAGGGTAAATATTATCTTACTACTGAAAGTTGAAATAAAGAAAGACTCAGTAAATAAGTTTTGCTAGGCTCTTTTATTGGAATTTAAGTTTCATTTTGCAAGAAACATGTAGACTGATTAATTCTACACAAAACATTTCTGAACCTAGTCTTCACCGCTACTGCTACCGCTACTACAAATACCACGACAAGCCTGAATGGTTCCTTGGTCGTCCCATTGACCGCGGACGCAGCTATCAAGGCAATCGTCATCACCAGAGTCGTCGCAGCAGACGAATGAAATGAATGCCAGATACAATACGATGGCCAAAAACAAGAAACTGACTCCTTTAGTCACCATTTTGACTTCTATGTAGATTAGAAATTATATAGCGGACTTTATTGTTTTTGTATTATCGAAAATGAGAGATGTGTAGTACCTGAAGTTAATGATCCCTTTGGAATGCACACGAATAAAATTCGGAAGGCCAATAAATTCGAACCGCAGAAGGACATACCATTTATATGCTATGGATTTTAATTTGCCTAATTAGTTCCTCATGATTAATTCCAGCTAATTTATTTCAATTGCAATTTTGTAGCCTTAACTTCATAGTTTACCTCTTACCTATTCTAATAGGCTTAATTAATTTATCAACAGCCTTTTTGTTCCTGGATGTAATTGCATTAAAATTATTGGTGATATTGCAATTAAGTCTATTTGTTGCCATCCTTGTATTGGCATTAACCATAATACTACCGGACTTATAACTTATCTTAATAAGGTTTACGAGAGGGTCTAATTAATTTTAATTTTTCATATCTAGTTTAGGGCTGTACTTACCCTATGGGTATGTATTCACAAATCACTCGGTGGAAATAACTTGGATAAACTTGTGTAATCACAATCTAATTAATATTTTGTTCATCATAATTTTAAAAATCATTAATCCGTAAGAAGTCAGCAGTACAGCAGAGTTGACTTCATAAATGTTTTGCAAATTCGAAACAAATTTTAAAAATTATGAGGATATTTTTATTCTCGTACTGTGTATATTTCTAAAGTCTAAGTAAGGTACTTTGTCAATAATGATATTTTTATTCTCGTACTGTGTATATTTCTAAAGTCTAAGTAAGGTACTTTGTCAATAATGAAAGTAAGCATACTAATAATACGGCCATGTAATTACAAATCGATGAATGCTGTAGTACTGAATACTTTACTTAATGATTGAATAAATGGTACCAGACCTTCAGAAGAAAAGTGAAGGTCAGAGTTGTCTATGCCTTCGTAAAGACCAAGAATTTTTATTTTCATATAGGAGAACTAAGCCAACTTTTTTAGTCTTCCTATTAGTCTTATTTTTTGGGAATCAGAAGCCGCGAGATGAAATCCTTGTTTTTCTTCACCGAAAGTGCTATACGTACTAAAAGCTGAAGTCTAGCTCTTCGTGCGTTTTTTCTATTCTCCTTTTTTTTGTCTTGTTTGTTGTTATGTATGAGTACTAAGACAAGGAAGCAGAGAAGGTCGGTGCTCTTTCACACGGCGAAAGTCATAAGAAGCATCTTTCTCTCTTATTTTGCAATCTCCTTTTGTCTTCTCAGTGACTTTTTACATCTTCTACCAGCTCACACGTTTTTCCCTTGACTTTTGCCTCTTCCTTCTCTCAATTTTTTCTTTTCTACTTCTGAGCTTTAGGGTGTGGGTGAGGAAGGGGAAGGACAGAGAAAAAGCATTTCAAAAGCCGTATGGGTTTCTAAATCTCGTAACGTTGAAAAATTTCTTTTGGAAGATCCATTGTCTCCAGAGACTCTTCCTCTTCTCCTTTCCTTAAATCTAATTTCAACTGACTTCAGTTGCGAAATCTGTAAGCTCTCTTGTTCCGTCTTTTCGGAATGGGTTATATCGCCTTCATAAGTTTTGTACACGAAAAATTGTTCTTTTAGCAATTTCTATTAGACTGCCCTCCTGATAAAACATGTACCTCTTACAATTTCGAGTACATGTGTAAGTAAAGTAACTGTGCGTTCGTGTAAATTGCTCCCAGATTTAAAATTCTAACACAGACTACTAAAATAAGTTTCGCTAATTAATAATGCAATCTCGGTAATTAAAGCTTCAGGACCACATCATATATGAACATTGCTCCAGCTCCAACACAATTATTCGTGTAATTGAAATGTGCAATTTACATGCATCGGTAATCAAAAAGCGTAGGATTTCCAAACCATAGATTAGGTTTTATATTTCCGTTCCCTAATGAAAAAAGAATAATTTAACAATTTATAGAAGCACTGCACGCATTGACGCAAAAGTCTCATGTCTAAGAATTAAATTAGTCACTAGTGGACAGTTTAGCCATTCTTACGTTCAAAGTCTTAAATAGTTTATAGTCTAGAGGAAGACTTAATTGAAACTAATGACATTATTGCTTGTTTAAATACCCAATTTTAATAATATTCCTGCGATTCTGTTCTGATTAGTTTAACCCTCCAGGCGAAATATAATGAGGGTCTTGTACACTGGTATATTTTTGCAAACTTCTTTATGCTCTAATTGCCTAAGTTGGATGTTATGACCTAATTCGTCGAGTGATGCACAGCACAAAGTAGCAGCGGCTTGGTTTATCTTCATATTAAGAAAGTAGGACATTAAGGCTGAACTAGTTTGGAAATGGATTGTTCTATTAAAAAAGTGTCCAAAGAAAAAAGAAAGATCAAAGTAGGTTTTTTGAGGCAGAAACTACGAGTTAGGACAGTCAAGTCCGAAGCGGTCAAAAATTGTATTCGTTTGTGTTCAAGAAAGCGAGAGAATCCAAGGAGAAATACACAGACAAAGAGGTAGACGGGGATTTTGGCTCTACCGAAAGACAGGGGATGAAACAGAAGAAAAACTAGTAAGGAAGAGTCGAGATGATTTCATTGGAAATTTCATAAGTTGAAGGAATTACCTTCATGGTGTGCAATAATCCAGAGCAAATTGTTCTGAAGTTCTACTCAGTTGAGCTGTAATGGAATTCTAGTTGGACAGAGTTCTGGCTATTTCCATCCCCAACACGACTGCCCTACTATTTCTGTAGTAGATTCTGGGATGCGTAACCATTATCCAATTCTTCTAACTTCCCGTTGAGGTCCCTGCCATGCTCTAGGAAAAAGAAGGAAGAAAATAGCAGAATGCAATGGAGAAAAATATCGATCACCTTTCGTTCGTCGTGACAATCTCATATAATGCTCACTCTTCTCTCCTGATTTCTTTTCGAATGACTTTCTCTGTTCTGATGGATTTTTTCTTCAATGCACTACTCCCACCTATTCTCCCATCTTCACTCACATATTGAATGAAATTGTCTTCTTACAGCCTACAAATCAACTTTCAAATGCCTTTATGAGTTCTTTATTCCCTAGCAGATTAAGCTGAAAATGAATTCTTACTTAAGTGTGTCAATAATAGTTGAATCAATTTTGTTTAAATGAAAACCTCTCACTTTTCTCCCTTCATTTCTACATCAAATAAGTTTTACTACAAGAACGGAATAGGTCAATTCACTTGAACATTAATCACTATTCCTCACAACCTATGCAACTCTCAAAATTCTTACATCACAATATTAATGAAACAGAACTGCGCAGTTTGCTATCGCTTGCTTGCTCGCTTGCTTATAGTATGCTTTGCCGAAGATAAATTTCATGGAAGTTAGCTGCCTAAATATGAAGGTAGGGAATGGTGTGTCGATAAAACAATTTCAAACACTCAGTAATACGAGTAAAGAATTACTTTATGTTTATAATATTCGGAAGAAGAGAAAAGAGACTAAACCCATTAATTGCGGTTTGCCTTAGCAGTAATGAAAGATCTTAGCATCCTTGGAAAATTCTTCCTTGACTAGTTCCCAAGAGAATTCCTCAATCTCAACCAAAACTTTCACCCTTGCTTGGAGTCTTGGGAGGAATGATGCTTGAAACGGTGGTGGTGTAGAAGCTTAGCAAAGCATAACAAGGAAAGACTGTTATGCATGGTTTAATTCTTCTACTGTGCCCTGGTGAATTACTTTGGCTTTGAACTCTTAACAAGCAAAAAAGTTTTATTTTGCTTCTCAATTACCAGAGAGTAAATCAACAGATCATGAATGAGGAGAACAGGAAATATAAGAGCACAGTTTAGGTTAGAGCCCATTAGATTTTCAACTCTGACCTATACAGCTCGAAATAAATCGCACATTTCCAAGAACACCTAAGTTGTCCTAAGTCCAACTTATAAAAGCCTAGAAATGCAACAACACCAGGCATATAGCGTCATAGGAGAGAAATGAAGGTAGGATACTAGTTTGATCAGGCCAAAAATTATTGAGCGAACTTGGAGTAATCTAATAAACCCATAGCATTTAGCTAAAAATGTGTCAAACTAGAAACCTGTCACCGAATAATCGATTCTTACGAGCTCTTATCTTTGCGTAATGTTTCAGCTACAGAAGACAAAAATAAACAGAAATATCCGTATATATGAGTATGTAAAACCACAAAACTACAACAGTCAAATCTTGAGCTAACAAAGATTTCATTTTGAACAGGAGCATTTGCCTAAAATCACACAGACAATGGGTAATGCGCTAGAGTTAAAGAGGGCATGCAATCTCTCATGCTCAATGAAGCGTTCCCTGACTTATTTATTTATTATTGGAGAACAATGGATTTCCTTAGGTTTGCTCTTGTGTAGTCAACCGATTGAAAAGAAATTGTATAACTGTATGTATACTTTTTCCAATTGTTCCTTCTTCCCTACTACGCCTCTCTATTCATCTTCTTCCGACCGGAGAGTCCGGAAAAGAGGAAATGCTCCGTTATTTATTAGTTTCTATGCCCTAGCCTTAGTCCAAACTCTAGATTGCTACCTAGAATCCTTTTGCTTTATAAAAAATGTAGAAGAGGGCGAGCCGAGAGAACAGAATAGGAGGGCAAGCCGAAGGCGGAAACACAAGAGGCAGATGGAGTAATAATTGTAATTGAAATGTGGACTCTTAGGTTGTACTGTGTACGACTGAATGTACGTACGGGAGAAAAAAGAAAAGAAATAGGAGAGAAAGGCCCGGGTAGAATTATTATTCACGCGTGATTGCCTATCGCTTCTCACAAATGGAGAAAAGAGACGGGAAAGAAGAACGAGAGAGAAAGGAAAGGATTGAATTCGGTCAGCCAGTCTTTCCTCTTCTGTTTTTATTCTTCTTTTGACTCAACTCACTTGCTACACATACAGTGGTCTTGATATCAGGAGCCGTGTACTCTAGAAAATGTAGAAAAAGAAAGGTTCTCAGGTTAAAATCATTCCTTTCCCAAATCGTGAGAAAGTCTGCTTCCGATCAACCCTGGCAATACGGATGAGATGTATTATCTTCTCCTACAATGTGACTACTACTACTCCTACTATCATGCACTTTATTCCATAAGCCTCCACTTTGCTACTCTGGATGACCAGTGCCCGGCAGTTTAGGGTTCGTCGCCTAAGCTATTTTTCCTAACCTTTCTTTTGGACCAAAGTAGATGCGACAATTCATGTGTCCAATTCACATTTGTCATTTAAAGTGGCCGAGCTTTCTATTCCTCGCTTGTGAATAATACATTCTTGTTTTCTAAAATTGAACCTTCATGTCAAATATCTGTTGGCGCAGAATAAAAGCACTAGTTTCCAAATATGAAAAAATCTTTCATTTTTGCATGAAAGTAAGTCCAATGTTTTGGCAGAAATATTCTTCTTTTTTAAAATAACGCTTGATTTTGTATAATTCTGTACAAAAAGTGGAACACAAGTAAAAGTTTGAACAAATTTAGTGAGGAAAAGCAATGGTAAAATCTGAACTCTTCCAACTACTTCCACCCCTAAACTCCCAGGCTCATCTAATATTCAGAGAATGAAATAGTCTAAGCAATGAAGATGTTTCTCAACACTACAACCTGAATACACAAGTAGGAAATTCAGTTGAAAGATTAATTGACTGCACTGAATGGCTTACCAATTGCGAGAACATTCTTGCAAAAGAATTAGGAAACATGTTTGTATGATATTGTAGGATGCAAATATTTTACCCTGGGACACAGTTAAGATGAGCTTTGCATACATTATATGGCTTTGATGTGGAAGCTTGGTCCTTCCTCTCATAAATATAAATTTATGGCCGGAAAAGCACAGAAGACAACACAAGTATAAGAATGCCACTTTGACAAGTAAATTGTCCCTCCTATAACCAATTTAAAGACATCGAAAGAGTGTTGCAGAATTAGAAGGTAAAAAATAATTCGCTTTCCTAGCAAAAGTAATTAATTAAAAACTGTTGCCTCGTATGTTTGCAAATCTCGAAAAAGAGGAAGAAAAATGAGGAAACACTTGGCAGAGGAAAAAAATAGAAATTGAATTCATGTACAAGCATTGAGTTGAAGGATTGAGGTTGAAATTTCTGTTTTCAAGTAAAAGCTCGTTGTAAAGCAGACACTTTAGGCTTCGGCTCCATTTGACTCACTTTCTCGACATCATTAAATCTCCACATCAAAGACTCCATTTGACTCCTTGGAAGACGTTTTACGGTCAAAGGAAAAATTCCGAGTTGATTAAGTGTCCCATCTGAGTCAATATCCATTCATGCTGTGGCAGAGTTGGTTGTTTTCACCAACATTCTTGCCGCTAAAACCGATATGTCGCGTCGGGTTTGACTTCGACCTTCCGACCTAATGATGCAAAGAGAACCAATCCTAGAGTAGCCTGAAGCCTCATACTCTAAGAGAGTATGTGAACAGAATCGAAGGAATGGACTTGGATATTTTATGTAGAAGGAGTACATTTCTTCTGAGATGAAAAACTTGAACTAAAAGTTTTGAGCCTGAAAAAAGTGAAGAAATACGAGTCTAGGACATAGGACATTAGCTCCAAGTTAGTTTATATCTGAGAAGGCACGGTTGGGTAGGAAGGACTGAAAAAATTTACTGGGGAGCTCACTTTTCTCTCTCCTTTGACATACTAAGTTGGTGGTTCGTTCAGTTTGAACTCCGAAGGACTGGAATACAGAGCGACAGCTCTCCAGCTGAATAAGTAAGTACCCGGTGAGTCTCCCGAGCGATGGAGACAGATTTCTTCTAAGTCATGCTGTCCCTTGTCAACTCAACTTGTTGGAGCTTCTCTCTTCTTAAGACTTCCGTTTCCACCGCCATAGCATTGGTCCTAATGGCCCAAAGGCATTCCATGAATATTGATCATACAATCACTCCTGGCTTTTCCCGCCTCATAATATCCCGCAGAATTTTACCAATATCTTAACCATTTAAGCTTAACTGCAAATATTTACAAAATGCAAGCTCAAGCTGAAGTTCTTAGCAAATATGCAATTCCTTTCTGAAAATATTCTATTCATTCATGACCTGCCGTAAAAGTTTGCGAAGTTGAGAGAAATATTCAATCATAGAATTTAAACGAATTTGCATGTGGAATTTTGTTAAAAGCAGTTATGTTTACCCATAATATGAATCCTTAGCTTATAGTAATAATAAACGCTTCTATCATTGTTGGAATATTTAATAAGAAATTTTCACAGGAGAGTAAATTATACGGGTCGACTCGTATTTAGCTTAAACCCGGAAAACCATCAATATAAAGGCATGGGATAAGAATTAGATTTTGATTTTTTTTCTATCTGTATGGCCAGACGGAGGTCTTAAGTCACATGTACAATAGTTCGAGCTTTTCAATCCATCCCCTGCCAGTTAGCATCAGAAGTTTAGGTCAAACTTTTCTTAGTGAGCCATAATTCCTTCCACAGGGTGAAATCGATACTCATTCCAATGAGGAAGCATTCCGACTGCGTGTGCTAACTTTTGTAGCCCAAAGGGTCAGCAGAACTACGACTCAGTCGGAGGTAGTCAGCGAAAGTCACTCTGAAACCACCATGGAGTAATAGTGGTGGACAAAACGGAAATCATTCAAATAAATTTCTCCACATTGATACTTGATAATGTCGCCATGCACGACAGCCCAAAGTTCGATCTTGACTTCCGCTCGCCCATCGGTCCACCTACGCCTTAGCCTCAGTCGCAACACAGCTCACAAGTAAATTCTAAGACGAGGTCAAAAAGTAGGCTGAGGAAATGAAAGGAGTAAAAATTGAAAGTAAGTTAAGGAAGAGTTGTACTACGGTACAAGAAAGTTGTCAGGATTCAGCTACTGGCTTCTTTTTTTTTCTTTCTCTCTTTACTCTCGTGTGTTTTTTTCTTCATCCACAGCAGAAATAGAACTTGTTTCCAGACTCTCTTTGTGTCTATTGGGATTTCACTTCACGACCCCAAGACATGGTCTGAATTCTGACGATACGAAAATTTTCTAAATTCGATACACAACTTTTTTCGGCGAAGAAAGTCAAGCCCAAGATTTTAACTTGCTCACTCGACGTATTTACTGCGTGGAGTTTTCATTTACGTGTAAGCTCGTAGATTTTGGACAAGGAAAACCCTCCTGCTTCTGTCTTTGAGAGGAAAAAGGGAACTTTCTGAGAATCTTTCTCGCGTCTCATCTCGTCCTTCCTTTTATCCAGTTAATGCCTACGAACACATTCACACCCTGGCTTGTTAAACCTGAAGCCTTGTAGTAGTATAGCAATAATTCACTCCTCTCAAAATCAAATCTCTTGGAGGTCTAATCTGGATTTGCACAGGCACTGCACTCTTGAGAGAACAAATTTAACAATTCAAACTGCTAATTTTCTCAAGTACAGTCCCTATTACTCTAAAAAGCAGAGTTCCTTTCAAGATTACACCTAATCGAAGGGCTTGCAAATATGGCATTTATTTCTCATATATTTTCTCTGCAACGTAATAGAATATAATTCAGTGTATTTTCCTAGACTCACAAAAAGTCTTAAGTAGGCAATAGCAAATTCTCACTTCAGAGAAGAGTAGAACCACAAAATGTACGTGACGGACGGGTTGCCGACAGGAATGTAATACTCATAGAGTCGACCTGTCAACGCTCTCCTCCATCCGGAATTCTAGGTTTCATTCTTCACAATGAGGAAAGACGTCATGGAACATAATATTCGCATCCGTCCAAGAAAACGTAGCGTCTGATGCACTCCAACATGGCTTTTGACAAATTGTCATCTTGTAGAATCCTAAAGCTTCAGCATTGTCACTCCATTATTCCTCTTATTTGAAGGATAAGATTTGTAGTTCAAAATGGAAAGCACGCGTAGAATGTAGTAGTAGTAGTAGTAAGTATAATTTAAGGAAGGATGGAATGAATGTTTTGTATTTCCACCGCATACCAGGAGAGATGAGCAGGTGAGATTGACAAGGAGAAAGGAAGAACTCTCCATTTTCCTTGTACCTTGGCGGGAGCCTGTGTCATGTAAGCATGCATGTTACGTTTCTCCAGGCAAAGGAAACTGTACTTGTCCTCCCCTCCTGTCGTGGTCTGCCCATTAAGAAATTCCTGAGGCGAGAGTAAGTTTCAAAGATAACATTTCTCCCTGCTTCAACTCTGAGGACAAAACGTGAACAATAGTATGGCCATGTATGTGTCTGTCTGTATGGAAGTAGAGGGCTTTCGCTTCGCTCTTAAAAATTAAATTCAAACTCATAAAAATTTATTTATTGCAGATAACGAAGCGTCGGAACTTAAATCATAATTGTTGACAAATCACCAACTGCCTCAATAATTTGAATATAGTGAAGGAGAAAGTTTATCAACTTTAACATAAATTCCTTGCGGGTGATTTTTCCTTTTGTCACTCGATGAGCATGACGAGATGCACTTACCCTTACAGAAATCATCTGTCATGTCTTGTTATGTTATGTTATGCTATAATCTTCAACTGCATGCTAGACACACCAGTTCCGTTCAATAGTCTCAAGAAATAACAAATACTATAGTTGTGTTCAAGGTATTTTTTCTTAGCCTTGGCTGGCAGGAAGGAAGTCTGGACGTGAGTACAGTATCTATCCATAGCTCAATCCATCAATTAAAAGAACTCAGCAATCTGTGTTGTACTTTCCTCACTACTCTTCTCAGGAAGAGAAAGATAAAATGCTCTCAGAGGAGTTGTGTAACTTCTACAGGACTTGCTCATGAGAATTGACGATGATGTTGCAGACCAATCATGATTGGTTCTGCCATGAATTAAAAAAGCGCTCTCACAATACGTTCTTGATTGTGTGGATACGTGTTTTATATAAATGTAAGCAAATACTATTTTTAATTCTGGATTAAACTCACAGACAGCCAATTTTTATCAGAATTATCAGCAAGGCTAGGAAGTAGAGTTTATTTTAAACCAATAGTGTGATTTCAGATGCAAAGGACTAGTTCAAATTATTCATGTAGTTTCTTTTCTAAAAGTATGGAATCATCAGCCACACTCGAATTTAATTTCTTTGAAGCTTAGAAAGCAAAACAGACGGAATAACGCTTGGTTGTTTTCAAACGGCAACATTTGATTGCGTAAGAGTTGGTGGCGGAAAGTGCTGTGTGATGCGGTTTGGTGCTGATGGTGAGGTAAAAAAAAAAGGATTGAGTTCGGCAAGAGAGTGAAAGTAAACGAAGTGTGAAAAAAGCTTTCAAAATAATATGTTTTATTTATTACCTTCTGTCGGGACAGGCGCATGTGAAAAATCTGACACAACTCTGAAACTATATAGCCCACATGACCAGAAAAAATAAATGTTGTTTTGGTACTGTCCATTTGTTTTTAAAGATATTCGACTGATTATATTCTTTGGGGAATAAAAGTAATAAATAATACGGATATATGCAAAAATTAAGTAATACCGTACGCTGTACTTTCAGGATCCATGGTCAATAAATTTATTTGTCTTGCTCTGTAAGGGCAATTGAATTTCAGCTCGACCCGAGCAAGGAATTGCACTTACAAATAACTATTAATTGCCACTTCTCTGGACTCTCTAGGAGTACTTGGAAGTCTGAACAACAGTTGGGAGTAAAGTGGAACTATGTATACGTATCCTAATTTAGGACAAGGTAGGAAGAATGATTGCCCCTTTGTTGACTTGGAAGATGGAGGAATAAGAAGCAGTTAGTTTCGTTTAGTATTCCAAGTAAATCTGTGTAATGTGTGTCTCAACTGCATTTTCTCTTTCCCACAGGGAGTCAAATAAAATAAAGAGCTCACTCGATATAAAATAAAATGTTAACATGAAGAAACAGAGTCTGGCGCCTGAGAGTGTATCAGTCTGTTGAAGAGCGGAAGAAAGTGAGGGACGAAGGAAAAGAAGGAGAAATCTGGTGCTCATTGCCATTTGCTTCCTCCGCGTTTGAGACAATACAATTTCGGGCGTGAGGCCAAAAATTTACTTTTACGGCTCTAACAATTGCCTGGTCTCTTCCTCCCCAATCCTTTCCAATGTAGTAGTAAGAAACGTGGCTGAGAAAGTGCACATACACACTACTTCTACATTTTCTACTTTTCGACTCAACTTTGAGTCCAATGCCCTGTTCTGGCTGAATCTTTAAATTTTCAGGTTCACATGGGAGTGAGACTTCTCACGCTTTTCCACGTCGGACTCAACGTACCATGTCCATCCACTCTGCTTCTACCATCACCCGCCCGTATGAGCGCACTTTGAATGCTCATTGAAACTTGGGAATGATGGCTTAGCCTAGTTTGTAGTAGGCAATACAAAACCCCCAAATGACTCATGCATCTTTCCAACCTTTCAAGCCAAATTCAAGTAGTATGAATAATGAAACGATTTACAGTTCTTTCTAATGCCATATCGTCTAGGTACAATATTTCTATTTAGCTTAGCGCTGCGTTACACAAATAGGTAAAGATTTGGATTAGTTTAAGTAGACTGACAGGGAGAAATCTCGACCAAATCTGAGAGTGTTATTGACAGTTTTAATTTCCACCCATGTACGTATGTGTTAGTTCTGAGGCGAGTGAGAGTAGAAGTTTGTGCTTTTCACACGTAAGATTTTGTCCTTGATAACAGCTGGTATTCCATTAACTTTCTCTGAGGCAGTCAGTAATTTGCACCATGCTTTCTCCCACACACTCAAACCTGGCAAATGGTGCGGAACTCAGAGGCCGGCCTTAAGAGGAAGGTAGATAATGTTTTATTTCATACACAAGTAATACAGTAGACTTCCTGACTATGGATCTCTCTCTCTCTTGAAAATGAATGTTGAATATAATAGGTTTTCTATGCTAATGGAATATGTCATGAAGAAATGTTTTATTCCAAAACAGCGCAAGTGGAACTGACATCATGGTTTGTGACGGTCATGATTTTTTGCTCATTTTAGGCCTCCCTGGCTATTAAAACGTCCCATTATTTATTATCTGGCCCTAAATTATATTCGCCGTGTCTTTAGAACTTTCTCTCGCCTCCTAGTATCTTGGACAATTTCACCCTTTCTACTTTTTCACAGGAATTTCACAGTGGGAGATGAATATAAAAGTAGTAAATGTGACTCACATAAAAATATTTCAAGGTACTTCTTCATAGGAAATAAAACATGAGAAATTAGCCCGAGCCGTAAATTAGTTAGTTACGTATCCGTACATTCTTTCTTATACTGTGCTATACTTAGACTCAAAATAAATTCCATAAAATAAATAAATCCTACATAAATTTTACATAAAGTTGACAAATGTCTTGGACGTCTTTTAGAGAAAATAGAAGGACCCGCATGAGAGTATTGATTTTCTTCTTACTCAAGATTCCTGCTAAGTGAGGTGGAGTGTGCTTGAAGTTTGAAGAAAATGTTATAATGTCCTTCCACAATTCTGAAAGAGTTTTTAAGAGAAATCGTAGAATGCAGGGTGGTTGTTAGTTTCAGAGAGAGAAAAAAAGTAGAACTAACCGGAGCGTGTCAGAAGACCACAAGAGAATTGATCGATAAGACGCTTTTCGAACTTTTACAATGCGAAAGACTTATGTTCATCAGATTGTAAAAACTCCTCATGGAAATAAGAGCAAATTCTGAATGATTTTGAAGTAAATGTGAGAATATAAGTTAGATTCATGTAAAACGACGTACAAGGAGGTGTACATTGTGAAACCTCTTTGATGACATTATTCGATTAGTGAATTGTGTCTGCTTAATCTTGTGATAACTAACATCTGTCACAATTGTGAACATGTCAATTACAGTATAGACATTGACGTTTACAATTCAGAATAAAACTGTTAGATTCTAATTAAAGGCTATGCTAGGCTTCAGAAATGCAGTATAAATTACAAAATCGAAGAGAAGCATATTAAGCCTTATCTTGCTCTTAAAGGTGAAATTGCTTTGGTCATATGTGTTTTTACTTCGGAAGTTTGAATTTTATATAACCAATTGTACATGCCCGGAAGAGATCTCAGATGAAGTTTGATTGTAGGCAGAATAAATGCCAGCAGCAAGTCAGGGGAGTTTGGTTGGTTCGGTAAGTTAAGCAGGATGATTTCATGAATTCAATAACGACGTGTAGAAATGGTCGTAGATCAGGTGTATTAATTCAGATGAGCTGAGTGCTATGATTCTTAAATTAATCTCTAAGACAAAAGTGAGGAGAAGACTAGAGATAAAAAATGGAAGGAACAAAGAGAGCGTTACATCCTGGGAGTGAGATAAGAAGAAGGGAAAGAATGGAAGAGAGAAGCCTTCATGCAGAGAATACGATAAAAGGAAATGAGAAAAGACGGAAAGGAAGAAACTCCTTCTGTAGTTCTAAGAACTAGAGAAGGAAGCACGCACTCGACAAAAGAGGGACAAGGAGTTTTAATGCATTCTTTATTGTTCATTGTTCCGTTCTCTTATTCCCGAGCCAAGGCAATGCAAACTATGGCCTTTCTCTTGTATTTTCAGCTCTTGTCCCAGTGCCCAACTACGCTCAAGAGCCAAATCTTATGACTGAAGAAAGGAGAAGTTTCCACCCAAAATTCACTTGTCTTCTATTTACGGTCCCTCACTCAGAAATATTAATAGAAAGTTATCTTCAAAGTTTATTCTATAAGTCAGTCATTAGGCAGGCATGGGCAACTTTCAGCACTAAACTCGACCCTCATAACTTTTCCTTGTGAAAGCCTTAGTAACTACAGAGTTGGTCAGCCCATAAGGAAAATGTTTATTGTACGGCTAATCGAGTTAATTCTCTTTTGTAGATTTACTAATTCTGTCGCTCTTTATAGTTAAAACTATTATGACTACTAAACTCAAATTTTCTTTGTTGAGTTCTCAAAAGCTAATACTTCGAGATCATTTCGGTTCCCTTGTCACGGTAAGCTGCAAAACTGCAGATTGCTTATGATCTCCGAAGAAAGCTCCGATCCCCTGAAGCGTCATCTGACCTCTTCCCTAGAGGATGAATTATGTAGACGAAGACACTGGGTTTTATATGGAAAAAATATGGATGTG
>WJEZ01000416.1:0-29110 GCA_009869925.1 Thalassaphorura encarpata
AAATTCACAGTACAATACACTAGCATCGCCTGTCAACGCTAAAGCTACTTCGGGGGGAAGCTCAAGAATAAAAAATCATCGTCAACCTGATAAACTGACTGCGATTACACAACCAAACAATGGAAAACGCTTCAACTATATTATAAAATTATTGGAAAACGAAACATGAAAATCGACAAATTCTAACCACAAATCTATTTCATCTCGAATTTCACACTTTGAATAATAAAAATTTTCACATATCTTTAAAAAATCTTCACAACTCGTTTCAAACCGTTGCGTTGTCAGGAAAATTAGGAAGAGTTATGCGAGCAAGTTAAAAAATAGAAGGGGACGTTAGGAGACAATAGGAAGGAGTTTGAGCGTCGTGCGTCTAATATTAGCCCTACTGCCGCCGATCTTTCTTTCAGCTTAAGCCAGCCAGCATACAATTTTTGTTCCTCTATTCACACATCAGTTCATATCCATCATTCTAACTACGGCACGGCACGGCACGGAAACTATTTGTGTGTGTTGTGCATTGTAGTGAATGTTTTATGAAGTGTTAGCATGCATTCCTCTAAGACCGAAGAACAACAGTCATTCATTTCACAGCTGATTTTGTTCCTGACTGCTAAAATATTGCCTTTCTTCGCCAAGTCCTCCTTTCTCTCTTGTCTTTGGAATAAATGGCAATGGCGGAATGACGCCGGCTCATCTTGGCCCAACAAGAGAATTTCAGAATGCCAGCCCAGGCTGAAGCTGAAATGGGATACGTGCATTGAACTCGGAGCAATTAAGCCTCACGCAATTAACTAAACGACTTACTTTGAAGTACACCATGTTAAAAAACTCGAGGAAACCAGAAAAACTCATTTTTTGCGTAGTAAATCAGCCAGTAGTTAATTAAATTAAGATATTCCCGCAAACTTTTTCAAATGGCTTCAAGTTTTTCTCTTAATAATTTTAAATTGAATATCAATTAAAATGGTAGGACGGTAAAAATTTTTGGTTTCTGTTTATGTTGACTCAAGATCGTTCATTTTCATTTCAGTTCTCATTACGCATCATAAACCCACTCAGTTGGAAACTTCAAATTGAATTAAGGAATGGAAAATTTAATTTATAATGAGGGAACATTTCTGATCCCTTGAAGAAGTCCTACAACAGTTCATCACAACGCTCCAATTCCCATACCCGGTTCTGGAAAATTTTATAAACTCATCTACCTGTGTCTATTCTGTTCACCCTAGTGCGTCACGTCGCTTCATGTAAAATGTAAATTAAATTTCCCAGGATGTTAGAGGTTATTCGGTTGCCCTACTAAATTAAAAAATCTAACCAGTATTTTATTTTGTATCTCTCCCTGTCTTTTTATTTCTTCCCTTTTCGGTCTTTCAGAAAAGAACACGTTTCCCCCAACTCTGTCTTGTCACATCCTTTTATTTTAAAAACTCAGTCAAGCTGCAAGTAAGATAGAAACTGCTGCTGATGCTCCGGCCTTACTCATTTTTATCACCCGGGTACCGTACGATGCTGCAAGCTAAGCATAGAATTTTTATACCTGTCTAAAAATTTCCATATTACTTTTATAATCCGATACGTCGTAGAAAAACCAAAGATTGGTTGACAAAAGTCTGTGTCTTTGGCTAAGGCTGGTTGAGCTAGCGTCTCGATTTCATCCCCATGTAAATGTCTATCAAAATCCATAACCCTTTCCTTTCCTTTTAAACTAAAAAACAAAAACCGACAAGGCAGGCAAAAGATGCAAGCAAACCCTTTACAGCCCTACGTACGATTTCCCCTTTTGACTTTCGGTTTTCTGACTCAAATCTCAAAAGAACATGAACATGACAAGGAAATCTCGACATGTAAAACACGTCGCATCGCAGTGCTAGAGCATCCCATTATTTTTTGATCTTCTCGAACGTACAAGACAGAAAATACAGACCTAATAGGGATAGGCAGTCTGAAGGATGCACATAATAGTAATCCCATTATTTTACAACCTCAAGCTATTTCCGTACAAATGATATTGTTAAATCTGCGAATATTTAGCCTTTTACTACATATGTACATATCTTTGTTATATAATTTTCTATCAAATCGTCTGCTATCGAGTTGGATTGTATAGAAAATTTTTGAATAACAAAAATATAAGGCCTACGGCCTAGGGAAGGCATAATGGAATCGCGTGGCATATTATTAAAAAATCTAAAGCTCAATTTAAGTATAATATCAATTTTTTCAGTGGATTTTATAGAAAATCAGGTATATAAAAATATGTACAATGGCTACGAAGTGTAAGGAAGACTATTTAAACTAGTTAATAAATTTGCCTCACTTGAATTTCATGCTAATTTCTCTTTATAGATTAATTAAAATTGGACATAATATATTACCTGTACACCAATATACCTTAAGTGCCCTTATAGGGCGACACTAATTGCTTGTCCTAACCTTACTCATCTTTGTACCTCCCGAATGACTGAGCAAACCCACCAGGACAGGAAAAAGGACAAATTGGAAAATCATGTACTACACGATTGTCCCCTGATCCGGGTATGCGTACGGGTTGGCGGTTTGGTTGAGGAGTAATTGACGGGTTCAAAATAAGTCTCTTGTATTTTGTACATTTGGAGCAATCATTTAAGGTAAGGCAGCAAAAGGGGAGATACCCCTGGTCGGGGTATGCGTACGGGTTGGCGGTTTGGTTGAGGAGTAATTGACGGGTTCAAAATAAGTCTCTTGTATTTTGTACATTTGGAGCAATCATTTAAGGTAAGGCAGCAAAAGGGGAGATAGTAATCTGGAGCACATGTAAATGAAAAGGACTCAAAAAGGCAAAGGCCCTTCAACGGCATCTGTACTACTCTTATGTGTTTTTATTCCTAATAATAATGCCAAATCTGAACAGATCTTTCTGCATGGAATGAAGGTGAAGGGCTTTAGTATATGCTTTGACGATATAAGGGGCCACTTATCGTCGCCGTCACTATTGCTATTGCTGCTCCTTTGGATGGTTTGGTTTATTGTATGAATGACTGACTGCCTGCTTGGCCCTATGGCTCTTGAGTTCATTGTTGAAAGCTGACATGAAAATCCTGAGAAGGGCTCCTCTGGGAGAGCTCGTTTGGTGGTGGGCCCTTATGTCGACGTCGATGTCGACAGCAGAGAAAGTATGGATATGAGGTCCCTAATGTATAAGTTAAGTGTTTTGTAAACATAATACTCAACTCAAAAAAGTCTTTCACCGGTTTATTGAAACAACTGCAAATATAATTAATTTGAAATCATTTCTTGACACTTCGGGAAAATTTAGCAATATTGTATACACCATTTGCTAATATTTTTTTTATTGCCTATTTCAAGGCTAAAAACCTCATAAAAATTGTTGATAGTCTATTTACGGCAACACTAAGAATTTTCATTTCTTCTACCTTTAAAGATTTTTGTTCTTCTTCTCCCTGATATAATTTATTTAGAAAAATTAGCAATATTGCATACACCCTTTGCTAATATTTCTTTTATTGCCTATTTCAAGGCTAAAAACCTCATAAAAATTGTGGATAGTCTATTTACGGCAACACTAAGAATTTTCATTTCTTCTACCTTTTAAGATTTTTGTTCTTATTCTCCCTGATATAATTTATTTTTCTATTGAATCCAAGAAGAAAAGAAGACATTTCCTATTTCTCCAGCTCCTCCTTCATATCTATTCTACTTTTTCTTGAATGGAAAATGGAAATGGATGTCAGCCAGCCAGCCAGGTTGGGACAGGCAGCCAGCATATTTGACGGATGAAGACGAAAAGAGATGAAGTTTTGTTGCTTTGAGTGAAGCGGAACACTTATCGACATCAACTACTTAGTTCTCAGTGAACAAATAAACAGAACAAGGAAAAAAGAAAGATAAATACGAACGGACGTATGTTCAGAACAAAAAGTACTTGGGTCGGTCCATCTCCATCCGTTGTGCTACTTGATAAACTCAAATTTTTAGGACTGGAGGTCGGAGAATTCAAATAATTGATTTTATGATCCGACGACGGGTAACCAGCTGGGCCCGAGTTGTAAAATAATAAAAAAAAGAAAGATAAATACGAACGGACGTATGTTCAGAACAAAAAGTACTTGGGTCGGTCCATCTTCATCCGTTGTGCTACTTGATAAACTCAAATTTTTAGGACTGGAGGTCGGAGAATTCAAATAATTGATTTTATGATCCGACGACGGATAACCAGCTGGGCCCGAGTTGTAAAATAAAATAAAAAAATACGCAATATGTGAACGAACGAATGCAAATGAGAACCCCCTGTCAAGACATTAAATGGCAAGCGAGCTAGCAAGCAATAATAATTATTTGATTAACTGAGACGTCTCACTTAAGAATCTAGAATCTCCTTAATTCTCACACACGTCCAAAATGCCACAGCACAGCACCCATCGTTTATTTAACCCTTTGCTTTGCTCGTTGCCCAAATAAGTAAATGAAGAATTATGAGTAGCGTTAGCGTAGTAATAGAGTACAAGTCTTAATCATGACATGATATCAGTCATAAATTCCAAACACTTGACACGTCTTGAGTGAGAGAAACGTGTTTGTGCATTTTAGTTTAGTAGATCCTCCAAAGAAAACAAAATCATGAGTAGTTAGTTGTAGTTGTAGTCATCCCAGACAGAGCCAAGCCAGCCAGCCAGGGCTAGTGCCACGTGCTTTGACTTTTGATTTCCTGCTGCCTTCTCAGCCCAGGAATCCAATAGTCTATAGTAAAATTATAGGCTTTTTCCTTCCCTTGCTTTGCCTGAGGCTTGAGCGTTCAAGGTGTGAGCAAGCTGACTGCATTCGTAATGAGTCCTGGATTAATTAAATCGTAACTGTACCTACTACCTACGTCGCGTATGTGTGTTTTATGATCAAGCAATTAAAATACAACGTTGTTGTGCAAAAATCAACAAGTGTTTTATGTGAAAGGAGTAGCTAAATTACTCTTGTATCATTTTGTCTAACTGGACGGATTACGACTCACTATTTTTTTTGCAGTTTACAGTAGTTTGAATTTAAATTTAAATATATATATATATATAATAATTTATATTTAAATAATTAATGGGCAAAATTGTCCAAAAACTTCACAACATGATTTTATGCATGAAAGAAAAGTGTCGCATGGTTTTAAGGCTAAAAAAAATTTCAAGCAACTAAAAATCTTATCATATGATAATTGTGATTATCGTTAAGCCCATTAGAAGTAATCCTCATTAGTAGTTGGAAAATTAAAAGTATAAGATAATGGATGAACTTTTAAAGTAACCTTTACTTTCACCACTTTTCAAAATAAGTGATGAAAAACTTGATGCCAAAAATTTGAAAAAATCATAACATTATAAGCATTTTGCCGCATAATCACGTGAAGTGATTTGATTCGAAATCGAAACGACTGAACTGATCGTATCATCTAATTCTCGGGGAATCCTTTTTCTGAGAATATATGACGAAACAGAAAAGGAAGGGAAACCCCCGTAAAATTCTTTCCAGTGTCTATTGAGATAGAGATCTTATAAATATTTGCTCATGACGTGACGTACGCCGTGCTGATTACAATTAGGAATCAGAATGGGGGAATTGTATCAAATCAAAATATACAACCTTGACCCTTTCATCTGAATCTAAATTCATTCAATAGTATTTCTTTTCTTTACTCTTTGCATAAGAGTCACGAGTATTTGCTCAAGTTGTTCATGTCGCGGAAGCAGTGACAGTGGCAGTGACAATAGAATTAAATTAGAAATCCCGAATCGGATCCTCGAAAACGAAAAGTCAAGTCAAATATCGGACATACCTGATGTTGATACAGTGGCTGAGCGTAGGGTACATGGATAGAGCATTTTTTCACTTGGGGTAATTTAGTCTGATTAGACGTTCACAAAAGTTTTGTAATTTACACCAGTTCGCTACAAGCTATTTTCGTATAGTCATCGCAGGCAGCACTCACAATGTATCTTTTAGTGACACTTTACAATTAAAATTTTTTATACTGGCGAAAAAACGTTTGCTAAGTCGATATTTTATTAATTAGTCACTTTTATCAGTAGATATTTTTTCTTTTGCTAGTTTTGATGATGCCTGATGCCCGATGATCCCTTAGGTAGAGTATGAATCAGAGTGACACTCGAGCCGCCAGGACCCAAGTCTCTTGTGATGCTCTTCTTCTATATTTTCAACATTGAATTGGAGGAACCAGCCAGCCCAGACCAGGGTCGACTTCTCGTAGTCGTCGTACTTTTGGAATACCAAATACAAACTCAGCCAAGCCAAAGCCAAGCCTTGAGGATTTGAGATTCAGAAGAGAGAACGAACGATGTAACTCCTTGTCAGTCAGTCCAAGCTCCGCTCCACTCCAGTTCGTTCCACCCAACTTCACATCGTTGCCCAAAAAACTCAGGTGAAGATCCAATTTCGACCTTCCCCGCCCCCCGATCCAATTTCGACCAAAAACTACCAAAAAGCACCATTAGTTTACTACAGATGAAAGTGGTAGATAATATTTTAAATAGAGTTAGTTAGCATTAGTCGGACAAAGCAATTTCCAAATTCAAGCATTACGGTACGATTAATTCAAATATTAGCATTGTTATTCGCTTTTCTCTTCTAGTTTTGAAGGTATTTGGGTAAAACCCAGGTAAAATTAACTGGTTATAAGTGTTATGACAAGCTTATAGCGATTTTAGTCCATTTTCAAATAATCGAAAGTATTTTGACCAAAAAATTTGGCAAAACCATGGATCCGTAAAGAAATGAGCCAAAGAAATTGGGAATAATTTGGATTTAAGGTAGGAAATGAGTTCATTCACAAAATACTCAAGATTAACCTTGGTTTTTATATAATTTGTTTCTCCTCCACTTACTCTGTCTTGTCTTGTTAATTTAAAATCTAAGCTTATTTCGAAAACAAGAGAAATCTTTGAATGAATTGTATTAAGGAAAATATGACAAGCTATGGCTACGCTGTCTGGTCACTGTCCAGGACCCTTATGGGAAGAATTGGTGGAAGACTCCCTAATTTCACGGTTGTCTTCATCACATCGTAAATACTCTGCCGGCATGGGCATAGACTGAATTGTATTGTATTGTTGTCAACAGTCGCATCACAGACTTAAGAACCCGTCGGGGTTAAAGCTTAGCTTGAGCTTAATCCTCATTTGTGAAGGATTATAGCACGTTTGTAAGATGATTATTATTTTTGCCCTTTGAACAGAGTTGTTGAGCAGACAATCGAATCTGATGATTGAAATGTGTTGCGTTGAGTTTAAGAGTCCCTTCGTGTAGTGTACAGCGCTCAGAGGGAACCTTGCCATGCCATGCCATGTAAAGGATTATCTTTAATCCAAACACTTTCAAGTGTCAAAAGTATGTCATGATGCGAGCGACACGAACTGACGAACCCATCGATATTACTGTTGCATGTTATTTTAATTTATTCAATTGTTAGTTAACAACTTAAAATGAATAAGGAATTCCCATTGTTTTCGGCAGCATTGGCGTCTGAATCCATGCACCAGCACCCATCAGTTAAAAAATATTTTGAACATTTAATCTGATTTTCTTTAAATCAGCTAAATCTTTTTGAAAAACTAGTGCTGAAAATACAAAAAGTGCCTTTTCTTACGTGAAATTGCACTTATAACTGTACAATTTATAGCTAATTTAACTGAATTGCTTAATTTCAATCATCATTATAAAATTCGGGTCAATTTTGTGTTATTATAAGATTTTCTGGGATTGGCTAGTAATTAATTGAAAAATCCGGGCACTTAGCTCTTAGCACGAACGAAGTTTTATTTACTCGGACCAAATATGAAATTCGCATTCGTATCAGAGACTTCAATACAGTAGATCTAACCACCACATTATGTGAAATATAATTGAGTCAAAATAATCGACAGAAAGTCAACAAACAGATGAGTTCAATCGCAAATCACAATGTTTGTCCAGTCTAGTGTCATTATTTCGGTCTATAGGCACGCAAAGTTGGATCTGACTGAGATGGTGAAAGTACAGAAATTGTGAATGAATGAATGAATGAAGAATGAGTTGTAGTCAGTCGGAGTCTTGTGATTGAAATTAACACCAAGCACATGCACATGGATAGAAGCAGGCTGGACTGAATGACTTGACATTTGAAGATCACAAAAAAGAAATCTGACCCATTTGTAACAGTTCTGCTCTCTGGCAATGCCAAAGGCATGAGTTCCATGAACTGATCTTCTACTACTACTCGTACTACTAATACTATAGAAAAGAAACTTTATCCTATCCTTTTACAACGACAACTACTTCTATAGTCTCAGTTAGCCAGCCTGATACTGGCACTGGGAGCAAGTGCCAATGTCATGGATGGATCTTGTGTCTTGTCATTCATGTGTCCCATCCTACGTACGACTTGTACAGTTTCCAGCCACCCAGTTAGTAATTCAACACTATAATGATAATGAAAATATTTCCGGTAATCTAATGCTCCGTAGCAGTACATACACAACATGACCTAGGGCTATATTGGCATTGGCTGGTGCTGTGCTAGTGCCGCCGATGGCGTCAAGTGTCTTGAGTGTAAGGTGTACATATTTTACAGATTAAATGCAACACACCAAAGACAACGTAACGTACGTACTCATGATGTAATCAGTCCTGTGCTTCATCTCGAATTTCAACTTGTTCAGATTTAAAACACGAGAAATTGGTTCTTCTGAAAGGGTTGGCATTGTCCCTCAGCGTTATTTATTCAAACAATTTTGATACTTTCGAAATATCCAGGCCATTCTTTCTTACCTGGGATTCTTTGCTCGTGTAATTAATTTTTGAGAATTTAATTATGAAATAGAAAACTCTTGCCTAAAAATTAATTTGGCTGCGAACTGTTAGGATAGAAATTGGTTCAAATTTCTCCAAGCTAAGATAAATTGTTTAAACAATGATGACGGGCAGGCGGGCAGAGATGAAGAAAAAACGAAAACGAGGGCGAAGACCGAGACTGAAACCACCGGGTAGAGCAGAGAAAAATGAAAATAATACTCTGTCCGTCCATCAGAATAGAAATGAACTAGAACTGTAGAAGTGTAGAACTGTGGAAAGTAAAACAACCAAGTCCAAGTCCCAAGTCCAGGTCGGTCGGAGTCAAAATGGATTATGGAACGGTTGAGTTGATTTTAGAGCCTTGCCTTGTCAACCAAAGCATAGCATAGCGCCCTTACCTTTGGAGCTAATGGGAACGGCATGCATGAATAAATAAAATTAATCAAGTGGAAGCCATTTAATATCGCCCGCCTTCGAGCGAACCAAAATGCTAGGCTTACGTAGGCGCCCAAATGCCTTTCATCAATTCTATTCCGTCAAAACATGGGCTACGCTTTAATGGGCAACAATGGTGGTGGCTGTTGAAGTTGAAATTAAAATCTTACCTGTCTATTACCTTTGAACATTATTTGACCTATCCGGCCGTTTTTAACCAACCACTATGTAATTTTAACTTTGTGACAATTTGAGGTGAACAATTTCAAATTTAGGCAGGTAACTTAAACTTATTCCAATTAAAAAAATGCTCTTTGCCAGAATGGTTCCTTCTTTTTGTGAAAATAAATGAATAGGAAGAGTTTTTGAACAATAAATCCATCCAAATCTAGAAAATAAGAAAAAGAAAAGAACACATCATTTTGCTTTGAGTTTAGTTTGAGATAAAACTTTGGCCTGGGTTTGTGTTGTTGCAGTGCGATGCTAGACTTGGAGGTTTTCCTTCAGATAAGGAAGGAAGGAAGGAAGGAAAGGAATTCGGGTGACAATGGAGTCCCAAAGCGAATGATCAAATTTCATGATTTAATTTCAGGAGACAAACAGCCAGCAAGAGTCTTGGGACTCAAGCAAAAACTACTCAACTAAAGTAGTAGTCGTTCGTCGTAGTAATAGAATGGGGAATAAATGGGAATTGTAAAGTTAACGCACGCAGCATCAGCCAAGGCACAAGAATTCCTTTTACCTTCTTTTCTTCACGCCTTAATGCTCGGATCCGTTTTGGCTTTGGCTAGGAAAATTCGGTTCGGAAATCGGGAACGAATGAAGAAACTTGCAAACTGAGGTAATTCCCGAGAATAATATTTGAGTATCATAAAATGAATTGCCAAAATTTCAAGAATGATTACTGTATAGTTGAAATTTAAGCCGATCAAGATTTTTGAGAAATTTTCTTAAAAATTGCTGAACCTTCCCGAGAAAATGAATTGGCAATGTCACCCACCGTATGCAATTTGCAGCTAGCTAAGAGCCCCATGCGCAAAGCTTAGCTTTTAGCTGAAGTGAAGGAGGGAGGAATTGGAACCGGAATCGGATATCAACTCGAAACCACACTTCAAACATTTCAGAGAATATCTTGAGCAGAGCTGTGCTGATGCTGAGTATTCATCCGAACATACCAAATACATGAATCAAGGAACCTTTCGACACCCTTCAGTTTGGAAATCATTCGTCTTCCTTATTAAATAAAGATTTTTCCAAAAACTTTTCAACGACGAAGAGCACGAGATGATTGAAATGCTTGTCTGTCTCCCTTACTTCGCTGTTAGCCATATTTTGTCTTGTGGCTCTGAGAGTCGATAGTGGGTTGTGGATTGCTCGATATTTTTACGAAATGTCGTTTTAACCCTTTACCCTTTCCATCATTTGTCTCAAGTCAGGCAGGAATAGGTAGGGTGTTGAATGCCTTCGTTTTTTTAACTTACGTAGTAACGGTTGACTTATGAGCGAACGAAAGAAGGAAAGGAGTATAGAATTTCAAGCAAAAATATTTTACAATTATCTTCATGGTTGATAGAAATATAAGTTTATTTGAGTTTTTTTGGCAATTAAAATTCGTATCTATTTTTGAATTCATACATCTGAAAGCCAAATTGTAATTATAAATTAATCGATTGAAATTACAACGGATGATCTTTCTCCCTAATTACACAGTACAGAATTTTTCAGATTTCACTGAAATTACAAAATCCAAGTAAATTAAGTCATTTAAATTTCGATTGTGTCCAAATTGTAATCATTTTCTCTAGTCTCAAGAAGCTGCAATCATTATGGTTACATTATGATGATACAATTCTGAATTCAATCAACGGCTTGCGCCCAGTTGGCAGCTGGTGGCCAGTACAAAACAAATTTTTACACATTATACAAACGAAGGTTATCGTAAGTTTTTTTTGAAAGGCTCTTTATCATTGTCTAATCTTACTAAGGGTGTCGTTGTGTTTTGACACGAGCGTTGATTAGTCTTGGATGAAGCAATGCTTTGTTGACATCGCTTGAGGTGCGACTTATTGTAGAATTTGATTCATGACTACTTAATGAAAGGGAGCTCAACTCAACGACAAGACGACGGCAGGCAGATGAGATTGAGTCAAGGAGAAAATGAGAGATTAACGACTTGCCAATGATACGAAATGACGATTGATGAGTGGGAAGGAAACATGTCCAAGGTTGTGACTGGCTGTGACGACGTGAGTTTGAGAATCGAGTGACAAAAGATTTCGTCGCGTCCTGTCCTGACCTCAAGTTATGTTTGTGAGTTATGGCATGCAAGATGCCAAATATTTAAAAGTGCACAATCTAATTCTGACCGGCTGGCTATCCTTGCCGACGAAATTAATAAAATTAGACTGTAATATGGTAGTTACAAAAATATTTGTTTGTGTTTGATTTATTGATTTAAAATCAGTTTTTATGTGTTTTACAAATTTTATCAGTAGTGATAGAAAAATTGACTTTGTTGTCCAAGATATCTGAAATGTTGTAGTTGAATGATCTGCTGAGCCGATGATACAGTCGACGTGGGCAGAAAAAACTGTGATGACAAGGAATACAATGTGGAGCAAAATGCACATTGTAAGAGTGATTTTGAAAAATGCATCAAAAGAAAAAGTCAACACAGCGAACCAGCTTCATTAGCCCCTGAAATAATTTAAATTAAAAATGAATGCATCAGTGATGGCCATAAGGCTCAGCTAAACCCCTTGTTAGGAAATAAAATATTAAACCTGGTCGAAATAGTTTAGTATGAAATTGAAAATTTAGCTTACAATTTAGTTTCAACCAACCTTAGTGAAAACTGCACCCCTAGTACTATTGTTGGCTCCATTTCCTTAAGAGAGTGAACCTTCAAACTTAAGTCCGGAGCAGAACTCTCGCAGCTGAGTCTGGGTTACACAATGAGCTCAATCAGCAGTTACGATCAGATACTTATGCAAGAACCGTGCTGAGTTGGCAAAATTTTTGACTACTACATGGGATAAGCTATGATGGGTGTCAATTTCCGATTGGTTTCCTTCAATGTGTGATAAAAAATTATTCAAAACAAAAAACAAATGGTTTGTGCCCACCTCGAGCACATCATGTGTATATGCCACGTTACATTATTTTCGCATTGAAAAATTACAAAGCCAATTCCCTTTACTGTCAGCAAATAAAATTTTGTAATTTTACACTTCACAATTTTTAATGAACAAGGTTTATCAATGAATTCTTAGTTTTTCGTCAATAATACGAAACGAATTTGATCATGCAAGGGTACGCGAGTGAATTACACTCCAAGAATAGCAACGTTCGTGATAATATTTCCCTTAAAACGAATGACAAACTCGGATGTTTCTTCGGGCAGAGGTGAAGGCATGTCAACTTGAAATGGGGCAGTACCTGGAACGTTTATAACAATCTGATCTCGGAATTCTTGAGTCAAGTCTACAATGGTTTGCAGATTACTATCTGCCACTGCAAACTCATAATCCTCTACGACAGGAGATTCAAACCCAGTATTAAACTGTCCAGTGATTCTGCTCTTTTCTTCAGGTAGTCTGCTAAATGTAAGTCTTCCGGTCACAGCCCCCTTAAAGTCAGCATAGGCAACAGCTGAGTAGAATTATAATGAATTACAGGGATCAAATGAATTATCTAAAACCGTTTGAGCTTACAGCCAGCAGAATTTGCTTTGGAAGATGGACACAGGATGAGTAAACTAAAAAATATTATAATTAGACAATTATAAAATGTGCAAAAATTTATGCAAAACTTACCCAAACACACACAATGCCCAGATAATTCGGAGCATTCCCATTTTCACTTTTTAAGATTCTGTAATTTGGATCAGCCCTAACAAAATTTTTGATAATGTGAGAGCTTACATGTAATTTACGTTATGTTATGTTATAATCGACAAAAAAGAAAAGTTTTAACTGGAGAAGGCAAATGAGAAATGACGCATATTCTACAGCTAACTGAGTATTTGCCACCTTACGTCACAAGAAACATTAATTTGCTGATGAATCAATCTTAGACACGCCCTGCGTAAATAAACTCGGAATTTCAAATACGAACGTCTTATGCTATTTATTTGGTCAAAGAACACCGTTAAGACTCACATATTGGAACAGTTTAACATTTAAATAATTTTAAGTTTGTTACTTTTAGACCCAGTAATTATTACTGACTTGAGCACTCAATTCTGAATAAAAAGGTACAGCTTGTGACTTCAAACAAACCACGTCAAATCATACATTACACTTTTGCAATTAGGAAGCACAGCACCAGGCATAAGTTGCAATTTCACTTTTATAACAGAACGAATTTTATCAAATAGGACAAGAGTAACACTCAACTCAACGTTCAATATTTGTATCACAAAGTCATGAAACCTTTGAACTTGAAANTATCACAAAGTCATGAGACCTTTGAACTTTAAACAATATTAATTAACTAACTAATTTGTCGAGAAGAGCTTCACATTTAGTCGTATCATTTCTGACTAAACAAACCGCAGCGATGGATTCCGTCGTTGGTTTAGTTTTGCAGCACCTGACTTTGTAACTCTGTATCTCCTTTTGTGCTATTCGCTTTTCTAATTCTTTGTGCAATTCTATGACTTTCCCATCTTTGGCATTGATTCCATCTTTTTGCAATTCGGATGAGCACACAATGAAAATAGAGGATTGAGGCAAGAAGTGTTCTTCAAACGCTTCGATAAGACACATCATGTTTTCCGCTTGTAAATTAACCATAGGAGCCTTTTCAGGTACGTCTTGTTTTTTCGGACCATAAATGTAACACTCAACAGCAGATCCATCATTTCGGACTGTGCAAATTCCAGCAACCATATCACCACCAGCATTCACTGCTCCGGTAATGTGTATAATAGAACGGACTTTACCTGTCAGATATTAAATTTATTTAAAAAATGATTCAATTTAATCGTTTTATTTATACATTGCTTACTGTGAGATTTCAGATTAGTAGGCTTTGGGGGTGTTTTAGGTTTAGGCACTGATGTTGCTTTCGGTGTAGGCGTCGGTTGAGGCACTTGCGTTGGCGTTGGAATTGTTGGGACCGGTAAAACGATTTCCGGAGTCTTCGGCCTCAAATTATAAGGAGCCAAAAGTGCAACAGCAGCATTAACTTGTTTCATAACGCTGGAGGAACTTGGAATTGCTGGTCCATCTTTGGAATTAGTATCATAAGTGCTAGGAGCTCGCATTAAATCTTTTTGTTGCTTCAATAGTCGACTAAATGAGTCTTCCTTTTGAGACTCTCGAGTTTTTACAGTACTTCCTTCATCCGGTTTAACTTTATTTTCTTGTTGCTCACCCTGAGTTGAGGAATTACCGATATTCTTTTTTGTTTCGATTTGAGCCTGTGCTGATGTGCTCGGCTTGCAAACCGTTGGGTTGACAGGAGATGGAATTTTATTCTGGCCTAAGGCTTGAGGAGACCAACCAGCTTGACGCAATTCCACAAGATTCTGAGAGAATAAAATTTTGGTAATTAACATCCAATATTGAAACAGATTAGCCACTGAAATAAAAACTAACTTGGAGGGCGAAGCGTATTCGTTGAGAAAGTCCTTCGTCCGTGCTCAATGATGCCAATCTAACAAATGTTTTATTCATGAAATCCTCTGGTGGGATAAACTTGGATATAACAGCTCCTGGAATATTGGCTTCTCTTCCTTGCATTTGCTTCAACTCACGATCCAATTTCTGACCACTAGTTGTCATAAATACACCAAGACATTCCAAGTTATCTTCGTCCCCATTAACTGGAAATATCAAATTTAAAATTAGTTCAAACACATGTGGCATCCTTTTTAATTATTTCTTTACCCAGCCAAATGTTGATACAATCAATTATAATTCGAGGTGTGAGCATGTTCAGTTTATAAATCTCTGCAATGAATCGCACAACGCCCAAGCTTCTTTTCTTTGCGATTGCCCTACAGTTTTAAATAAATTACTCATAAAACTTATTTTCGTTATAAATGCGATAAAAAAATCTAGTCACCAACTTTTTATCATACATTTCCTTAGCAAATGCTACTGCTTCATTCGTTGGGATTTTAGACAAGGCTTCCTCCATAGCTCGAATATGGGTGTCACGATCTGCACACTCTTGAAATTCCTTCTGGCATAAATCGAGGATACGCTTTCGGAATTTCTTTGAGGTCAGTACACATTTGTCACATATATTTTTTATCTGGACAGGACATAGTGCATAAGGCATTACAACCAAATATAAATTATTTATATTTATATGAACTTACAAACTGGGCAAGCATGCATGAATATGCAGGCTCTTGAATTACTCGCTCAAAGATCTCGTACACAATGTGGGAGATTGGATATTCGTCTTCGATTTTGAGTTCAATAAATGCAGCAATAGATTTATCAAAATTTTCAATAGAGAGCCTATTCAAAATCCCCCTTGCTTTTTTCACAAGAACCTCAAGAATAAATTGTAAACAAATTAAACTCAATGTTATAAATAAATCTGATATTCCTACTCACCTCGTGACTTGCCTCATTAGAAGCAATTCCATTCGTTCCATGTTTAAATGAAGGTATCCATGCATCCTCACTTTTGTGCAATTCTGTACGACTGTTATTTCTACTGCCAGGTGTAAATTTTCGTGGAGAACTAGAACTCGCCCTGGAACTGGAACTCGGTTGTGATGGAATGCTAATGTTGCTTTTCTTCGACATTGTCTCTTCGAAAAGATTCCTATTAGCTGGAGGTTTGCTAATGCCAGGCGAGGGTTCATTGTGACACTCGAGAGAATCCATATATTCTTTACAGAAATTAAGAACAGACGAAATTGATTGCTTGAGTTGCGAATTAGACTCTTTAGGTTGCACATTTCCAGTTTTTGTGACTTCGCTGGATTCTGTATAAATCATTGTGCTGGTACTGTCATCGGAAGTTCCGTCTGGATTTGCCCTAACAGAACTCATTGCAGTGTCAACTACAACCTTTGTCTTGGACTTTTTCTTCATTCGTTTTCTTTTTCTTTTTTGCAGGGAAAGATTCCTCTGGGCGAGGATATGAAGAACTCGTCGATTCCATAGAGGGAAGAGATTCTCCAAAACTGGGCCCTTGGCTTATTGTTGAGTCATTAGCAGGAATTGATTTTACAGGGGATAGTGATATTGATGAGGAATCATCAGTCTCATTTTGAGTATTTCTCGAAGTAGACGCAGATATGAATGGCGGCTTGACGTCAGCTGTTGAAATGTCAACGATGGAAGTTTTCTAAAATATAAAATAATTTTACAAGAATAAAAATCAAGATAGAGCCAAACGATTACGGACGGCAGATTGCGTCAAAAAATTTTTTAAAAATCTTTACCTGTTTGTAATCAATCTTGAGATTCCATTCTGAACACATTTTTGTCTTGTCAAATGCAGCGATTGCTTTTAATCCAGACAACGTTAAGGCAAGGCAGAGGCCAGAGTTAGATACCTCAATTCCAGACTTTTGGAAGGAATGCAGCGGTCCAAGAAAACTAGCCGCTACTTTTGTGTTCTAAAATATTCAATATAATTGTAACACTTTGATTTTCCAAAAGGGAAAATCGAACGTTAAATTCTCACAAGAAACCCTGTAATAAATTTACTTACCGGGTTCTGCAACGTTAGTTTAATCATTTCTCCTCCCTTTGTTTCAGCATCAAGCTGATAGACCCACCAATACATTGAAGAAGTTTCAAGCCATGTCACAAGTATTTTAGAGTCTGTAAAAGCGATAGCTGGAGGAAGGGATTTCCTTTCCAAGTCTGTGGCTAAGACAGGAGAATAAATTGAAAAATTAATTTTATCATGATATGATAATAAATATAAATATCGCAACTTGCTCTTACTTTTTGATAAATCAAATGGAAAAGATTGACTCACTACATCAGTAGTGTATGGTTGAAGAGAATGATCATTGAGCAGGTGTCCAAGATAAGAATCCACATCAAATTCTTGGTCACATAATTCATTGCTATTTGGTTTAACTAAAGGGCACTTACAAGGGTCTGGAATGAAATAATGTATCAATTAGTTCAAGCCATTCATGTTTTTATTGCAAATTTCAAATGGTCATACCTAAATGGACAGGTCCCTTCGTGTAATTTTCTTTGTTCTTCTGGAAGAAGAGTCGTGCATCCAAACCTTGAGTACTTACAATCTCCACATAATTTCTCAGCCAAATTTTCTGCCAACAGATTCCTAAACCCAGATACCCTAGCATTACATTCTGGACAAGTGGAATCGACTTCCCGACACTGGTTGCAAGTTGCATGTCCTTCCATGCAAAGATATCTTGGACCAGATTGTATGCCTTCACATATTGGACATGTGAGCAACTTGATAATATTTTGGATCAGTTCTACCGAAACTCCATCTCCATCTCCTTCTCCTTCCATTTCAGGCACAATTTTGGTTAAAAGACTTATGTACAATTAAAAGTTTGTGTTACAGATACGGACTACTTTAAAGTAAAGGTCAAAAAGTAGTCCAAATGGACTACTTTTGAAACGACCAAATCAACTAAGGCCAGACGACGAGATCTGACTTTCTTTTCTATTGAAAACATTGGCGCCTTTTCCTGCTTCAGAGAAATAAATCCCAAAAGGGCCGAATTTCTTTGATTTTGATTTTTCCCTTCAAGAATGAATAAAAAATTTAATTAACAAATGAAATTTTTTTTACTCGCAAGTCATGCAATGAACATGTCAAACTTCCTTTGGCTTTTAACAAAATGTAAGGAATCGTATTTATTTGTACGCAAACTTTTACATAGGTAGGCATTACATTACACATTACTCAGACATGTCTTACATCACGGGCCTGAAGTAAATAAAACTTGTAAAATTTGTGAAATATGTCGTGTAATATATTTTTGTATTTTTCATTACGATGAACAACCGATAGGAAGAATTTTTAGACGAGATTTGGATTTATTCTACAACTGATTACTCCCTTTAGGCGATTGATCAAATAATTCGATATTGGTATGTGAGTGAGATTCATAAGTTACGTTCTGCTTTTCAAACTTTATTGACCTTCCAATCCAATATGAACATTTCAAGTTTTAGTTCTAGTTAGAGCACACCAAAGTAATATGATGGTGGTAATAAGCAAAACTAAAAATACTTGTCCTCCAAATTGTACGTGTCAAATTAATATTATTAAGACAATACGAGGTTCCAATTCTCAAAAGGACAAAAAACGCAACAAGGACAATGCTGACGGTGAATATTTTATTTCTCTAATACTGTCATGCCTAAACATTTCATATTTCCTTCAGAATCAAATAATTCTTTTCTAAACTTCCTTCCAGTTGAAGGGTAGCCCTGACCAAATCGTTTAAATTGCCAATAAGCTACTACTTTTCACTCTATTCTCAAAATCACCACAGCTAAAAATGGATTCTCGTTGTAGAGTTTTCGTGTCCCTTTTATCCTACGGATTCTTCCTTTATCTTGCCTGCCAGGTACCTCCAGTAATTGTACAACGAGCTTGTCCCTTGAATAAAAGTTGTAGTGCAGATGCAGATTGTTGTATTAGCAATTACGCAAATTCTCAAATTTGTTTGAATGGAAGGTGTCAAGCCTGCTCTAGTGGAGGGGTTAACTGTACATCAAATTCCAATTGTTGCTCCTCAGTTTGTGACGTTGGAGTCTGCACTTCAATTTATCGTTGTGGCTTTGTCGGACAATCCTGTGACCTTCTCCCATGCTGTAATGGGATTTGCTACAATCAGACAGTATGTACAAGTTGTTTATACGTTGGAGCATGTACAAATAATTCTGATTGTTGCTATAATCAATGCAAAAATCGTAGTTGTTGCTACACTTTCCTTGGAGGAAGTTGTTCAAATGATAGCAATTGTTGTGGAACTAACGTCAAGTGCCAAAGGAGTACTTGCTGTGCAACGATTCTTGGGCCAGCATCGAGTTGTAGCTATAACGAACAATACTTGTACTGGAATTTGCTATAATGGAAAATGTTGTGCTAATCTTGGTCAACCATGTGCAAATAATTCGGAATGCTGTTTTGGCCCATGCACTGGAGGAAAGTGCTGTACGGCCAATGGAAATCCTTGCAATGGTACATCAGTGTGTTGTTCTGGAAATTGTAATGGTGGTCGTTGCATTGAACCTTGCGATGGACAAGCAACGACAGGGACACCAATTGCTTGTCCTACTTCAGGAATGCCAACAACGTTCAGTAGTTTTGTATGCCCAAACCAAACCAGTTTAACCCAAGCAAAGTTCAATACGAATGTAAATAGAATTACTGCAAAACCACGCCCATTTCCAAGTGTAGAGTTTCAAGTAGAAGTTCAAAAGAATCAGGAGGAATCATCTGTGGCAGGAGCCAAGGTTGAGTTTTTCAACCTTTTTGAAATTTTTGTGAATAAATTTGGAAAGAAGTGAAATTCAAAGTAAGACATCAATTTAATAATGCATCTTGTCATAAAGTTAGTAGTGTAATTTATTAGCCATTACTATTCTGATGGTATTTTTGTTGAATTAAAAACAGTTGCCTCTGGATCATTTATACACCACGCATCAATCACAAATTCTTCAAAATATTCTTTCTCATCCTTGAGCCATTTGACTCGTTCATCACAAAATATTGGATTCCCCTTGACCATGATTTTATTCTTCCCAACTCTCAGCATTGACTCAAATTTGGCACGTGAAATTGTTTTGAGTTGATTATCGTTAAAAAATACATCAACACCAGCGAGTATTTTATCCAGAGCCATGTTTTCGCCAAGGTGTTCATCTGTCAAATCACATTTATCCAAATAAATAAATGAACGGAATGTGTTTAGGTTTGGGTTGATTAGAAATGCGTCTTCTCCGATTATTTGCAGCAATGGATTTTTTCCCAAGTAAATTATTCGTAGCTTCCCTAGTGTCTTAAAATTTCCACCTTGAATCTTTGTTAAATTATTGGCTGTGAGTTCAACAGTCTCGATATTTGTAAAATTTATGATTTGGCTGAGAATAGATTCTGTAAATTCATTCCTGGAGAGGTAAAGCGTTTTGACAGACAATGGTGCAAAATATTGAAGTGTTTCTCCCAATCCAAAATTTGTAAGGGAATTCCCAGAGAGATAAATATGTTTAGCTTCAATTTTTCCTCCAAATGAGGACACCGGTTCAGGGCCAGTGATTGAGGTCAAATACTTGTTTTCAGTCAAGTCACAAAAGTCCAAGCGAGTGTTCATAATTGGAGTCAAATCCAAAGTGGTCAAATTTGTTCCTGATACTTTCAGTGCATAAATCGACAACCATTCTCCATCTCCGCCAGGATTGCTGAAACGTAGTTCTTGGATTGCTTTGGCAAATGACTCTTGAGTTAGTTTCGGTGTCTTGCAATCAAAATTAATTCCACTCACAGCAGGGAAAATTTCACAAAGACAAGGAAGGATTTTGTTTGGTTGTGGACAAATTGGAACTTGCCTAGTGGATGTGGCCAGTACTGTCACAACGAACAGGAAATTTAAAAAATTCATTACAGCAATCATTCCTAACTTGATTGAACTGTGATAATTGACTGAATTGTGTTTAATGTTTTAGTTTGACTGATCCCAGTTTTATAAAATTGAAACGTCAAGTGGAATCATTACGTTTTATCAATCGCAAGTATATTACGCATTAATTCCTTATCTGCATGAATTATTTAGTCAGTTAGAACTTGTAAAAAGTATTCATAACATGAACTTGCCCAAACCCAAATTTTTTAAAGCACATTAATCTACACCTGAACGAAACTGCAGCAAGGAATGTTAAAAATTACGCTCTTCAATTTATTGACAACAAAGAATTCTATTATCAACATGAGCTTGTATAGAATCACTAGTAGTAGCTTATAGGCTGTTTAAAAATCCGACGGACTTTAGACAGAAGTAGTCTGTGCTAGAAGTTCTGTTCTTTCCGGAGCTATTGCTACGGTTCCTACCTGGCTATTCAATTTTGCACAATTGAATTAAATAAGAAAAAAATATTTTGTTTCTGGTCACCTTCAATACAGTGGAGGAAGAACTCACTAAATTCAAGTGTGCTTTAATTGGAACTAATAAAAGAATATTTCTCTCTTAATTTAGTTAATTTATTAATTATTGTCGTTCCTACTCTACAAATAGGCATTATTTGTACACTTTAAAATTGAATGTACTTTAATATTTTCAGTCATATCTAATCGGGGCATCTTGCGATGCGCACAAAGCAGAATACTTGCAATGTACAGGTTGACATTTAAGATTAAGTGTGAGGTCGTATATGCCGAGACTGCCATCGAAATACAATCGTCAATTTTCTCATATCTTAAACCGTAACTTTTACTGTCGTCAGCGATTATCTTATCACTGAGAGTACATGTGTCCAAGTGTCGAGTCCAAGCCATTATCCTTTCTCGATATTATTGATAGCCGCCACAAGCAGGAGCAGTTACATTGGGCCCAGTGGTGTTCCTGTTCTCATTGTCTGATTCCGGTGAGAATCTGTGGAGAATAAGAAAATACAATTCACTACAGTTTATATTTGCAATACATTAGAATGAAAATTAAGTATTACCTAGGGCAAGGGCACGGCTCGTACTTGCATACCAATCCATGGCAGTAACAACAGGAAAGGTTGGCCACAATAATGTAGCGTGTCTTTCTTATTCTTCAGCATTTTTTGGTTCCTATTTGGTGGTGGTGAACCATGCCAGAGACTGGAATGACCAGAGCCAGAAACTCCAATTAATTTCCGAACTGGCCAAGGACTTCCGGTCATCAAAGAGTACACATTTCAGTTGCGCTGCGATGCTCCAACCGCTGATGGACGACTTGCCTCAGCATGACTATATCCGACTCCTTTATACCTTTCAAAAAAATTTCCTGGTTCAATGCACTCACTTCGAAATATTTTTCTGACAACAAATTTCCAAGGAGCTGACCTCCGTGTTTTTGTGTTATGGTACACACAGATGTTAATTTCGAATCAGAAATCGCGAAATCTTATGGTGAATAATATTTGTGAGTGTTTGGCAGAAGCAACTTCCGTATTAAATCTGGCAAATATGTTGATGTTACATTCCAAATGTAAGTTATAGTTGGAAAATCTACGAGGTGAATGAACTAGTAGTAAACATGTTTATTATTCTAAGATGCAAAAATATTTTTTCCTGGTTTATTAACCTCACAGGGGAAAGACCAAATTATCGAACAAATATGCTTTCGTAATCGAGGATGCATTCTTATTGGAAATATCTATGTGAGAAAAAAATAATCTAAAATTAAAACGATGACAGTTTGAATGAAACTATATTAGCTCAATCAATTCGTTAATAAAAATAATTCATTTACAGTCAATTCAAAAATTCAGCTTCACAAAGGTTTAATTTTGTTTAATCGTCACAAATTTGGATTATTTTACTCAAAATACATGGCAAAGGTCAAAAAAGATATTATTTAGCTTAGGGTAAAAAGTTTTGAGAATGCCTATCAGTTTCAGTTTCTGCTCCGTCATCGCAGTCCCCAATGGTCCAACGAGATACCCTTGCCTTAGAGCCACGTTCGTAATCCTTAGAAGGTGAGGGTGGGTGCCAAATTTCTGTCGTGAGTTTATTCAATCCTTTGAGTTCAGCAACATACACTTCATCTCGTTCTCCAGGATATTCGTTCACGAGTTGTCGAACATCATTTAGATATTGGTAGAGTCGACTAATAATGACTTTGAGATCCATGTCGGCAATTTTATTTCGACTCTCCGAATGACTCACGGCATCAAATGGGAACACACGGTACCAACCTCCACATTTACCTGCAGGATTATGCCACTCTCTTGGAACTTTGTTAAATGAGTCAGCGTTGCCTTTGTCATTGGCTGTGGCAGTCGCAGTAGAAGTCGAAGCGGCATTAGAGGTTCCGGTTCCCTTCTTTTTCTTCTTGGCCAGTTCTTTCTTATTTTTATCCTTCAATTTACGCAAATGGGAAGTAAAGTCTTGAGTGTAAATTTCAGTCATGTCTAAGAGTCTTGTCCGAAGCTTTGAGCCAGGGAGAAATTTATGCATATTTTCCTTGGCGATCATTTTTAAAGCTTTATTTGCAGTGCCTGGGCGATAGTAGGACAAAGGGATGACCGTATGATTAGTAGAACTTGGAGGCGGCTTTGGGTAATCTTCTTCATGAACGTCAGCAGTTCTTGGGCGATATTTCGGGGCTAAAATAAAATAATTTATAATAATATCGTAATATAATATTACTATCACCATACATTTACATTTTGGAAGACCCATAAGAGTGAAAAGACCATGAAGCATTGGTTTCTTGACAGATCTGTCAACATCTGTATCAGCATTGAGCCCTGGGGCTAAATTGACTTCCAGGAGATAAGGTCGCAATCCTTCATCAATCAAAATGTCATAGCCAAGAAAAGCAAAGCAATTTTTTGTGAACGGAATTGTCGCCATTCTGTTGCATTCCCCGACAGCAGTGATGAGAATGATTGACCAAATCCTTTGCCACAGATAAAAATCTTCAAACTCCCATTTTGGCAAAATACCTCCTCAGCTTTCCCAGAGTCCATTTGCATCCCAAACCCACATGTTCTTTATCCTTGTTGTAATCATCACTGTGTTTGTTGAGGGAAGCATTTGTCAAGTGGGTGTAGTTATTTGACAAGTCGTCCAACCCGTATTTCTGAGTCGCGAATCTTGTGAGCCCCTCACGATACACGTACATTGTGAGTGGATTTGTACTCGTGATGCAGACGTAGAGTCTGAGATCAAATTTGTATCCACCAATCAAATATGGACGGGCAATATATTCTTGAATCACTGTCGTTTGTTCAATATGTTTCAAATTGTCAATATCATCAGTCACCAAGATTCCTTTCCCTTGACTCTTTCCCACTGGTTTTGTGATCCAAAGTGTTGTGTAAGGATTATTTGCTTGTACATCTCCGCAATCAGGGGTACAGGGTGGTAAAGCATCATCCATAGTGCATTCTGAACGAAGGACCAAATTCTGAATCTTTTCGATTTTCTTCTCGTCTTCTGACTCCCCAACCTTGAGACGAGCAATGTTTTCCTCTTTGAGTAAATTCCATTCACCAGGTAGAATGAAAGTCGTTGGTGCAAAATCTGAAATAGCTCCAAAGATTCTTTTGAGCAAACAAACAAAATGTCGGAGGTATTCCTTGTTGCAAAATCCAATGCCACGAGGGATTTGGTTGCAATATTGCCAAGAATAGAGGGTACGCAGAGGAGCTTGATTATTGGTCGTGCAACGCCACCAAAGATTCCATCCAAGAGATGAAACTCCAGTGAATTTCTTTTGATCTGATCCGTATTCCCACCAACCACGTTCTTTGCAAACTTCATTCACGATTGGTTGTTCAACTCCTTGAGTTCCATAAGAAACTCGATAAATGAAAGGTTCGTAGCACCAAGGAGAATTTGGAACAAAGGATGGAAGTTCTGTCTTGATTCCATCCATAAGACGACTGTACGGGCGAGTTGAGTAACATGAAGTGGCGGTCGAACATCTGCTCGTCGTTCCTCGATTATTACTCATCTTGACCTGAGTCAAACTAATTGATTACTTAGCTTAACTATTCCACTTTATCCTACACAGTGGAACTGAACAAAACCAAGTCGATTTGACAGTGTAACACATGAATTCGCGCGTTAGCCAAGCCCTTGTTGTTTTCCAATACTAAAAAACTTTGTTGAGCCAAGGTAACGGATTTTGAAATGATGTAACCCGAAATACATTTTTAGCAAAATCTTCAATTTATTACAATACAAAAATATTTCAGAGTTTTAGCATTCACACAGTACTATAAAAAATCAGTCATTCTAACTTAATTCTAACCTATCTACTTTCTAATTTTTAACTATGATGAGCTTTAAGCCCAACCATCCTTGCACTTTCTTCCCAAAGTCTTTTGGCCAATTCTTGCTCTTCATCCAATTTTTTATTTCCCACACGATACAATTTACTGAATCGGTAGAATTTTCCTGTTTCTTCTTTACAGTTTTCTGAGAGAGCACAATACAGAATTGATTCGATTCCCTGAAGGCAAAACCAAAAGTTTTAACATCACATACGAATTGCATTAGTTACTAAAATTATGTACCTGTTGTGGTCGAAGCCCAAGAAATTGTAAATGGATATTTGCGAATAGTTTTCTGTACCAAGGCATGTAGCGAAATACTCCAGTGGCTACAAAACCTGGACAAACTGTATACGTCGAAATTCCGGTTCCTTCAAGCCTTCTCCCGAGTTCAGCAGAGAACAGGGCATTTGCAAATTTGGAATTGTTGTAAGGTTTGCTAATCATTCCGATTTTAAGAAAAGAGTACACTGAGTTATTTCCACTTTCGTGAAGATTCAAGTCGTCCATGTCAACTTCTTCAAGCATCATGAAAGTTGAGGAGACCGTTACAACTCTATATTGAAAAAATAATATACAAATAAAATATAAATCAGTCGGGTATATTTTTTATTTAGCTTTACCGACTAGGAGTTCCATTTTTTAGTGGAATCATTAATAAATTTGTGAGTAGAAAATGACCCAAGTGATTCACACCAAAATGAAGTTCATGACCATCCTTTGTATACTCAACTTCTTGGCGCGTCGTATAAATTCCAGCATTGTTAATCATAATATTCACGGCTGGAAAATTTGACTTGATTTCCGCTGCAAATTTTCTGACGGAGGACAAATCCGCCAAATCCAGTTCCATTAAAATCTGTCCAAACAAGTTTAAAATGTCAATTCAATTCCTTGGGCTGGACATTTTTGACCTTGAAATAAAATATAAATCAGACGGGTATATTTTTTATTTAGCCTTACCGACTAGGAGTTCCATTTTTTAGTGGAGTCATTAATAAATTTGTGAGTAGAAAATGACCCAAGTGATTCACACCAAAATGAAGTTCATGACCATCCTTTGTATATTCAACTTCTTGGCGTGTCGTATAAATTCCAGCATTGTTAATCAGAATATTCACGGCTGGAAAATTTGACTTGATTTCTGCTGCAAATTTTCTGACGGAGGACAAATCCGCCAAATCCAGTTCCATTAAAATCTGTCCAAACAAGTTTAAAATGTCAATTCAATTCCTTGGGCTGGACATTTTTGACCTTGAATGCTTACCACTGTATCCGATCCCGTTTGTTTTTTAATGTAGTCGAGTGTTTTTCGTCCTTCAATTTGATTTCGACAAGCCATAATCACAGTAGCTCCTCTCTTGGCTAATTCAAGTGCAGTAAATTTCCCAAGCCCACAATTTGCGCCAGTCACAATTGCAACTTTTCCCTCAATTTTTCTTTCATTTCGCTCAACTCTTGACCCGAAAAGGCGGATGAGTCTTTGGATAAAATATTCAAAGGCCAAGTAAAAAAGCCCAAGGACGGAAAGTCTTACAGCCATTATTGCAATAAAAAATATGGTAAATTTAGATTTATTCACTATTGGATTATCCCGTGTCAAACCAAGAGAAGACTGACAGGAATCATTATTAAATAGTCCACTTTTACCACCCATTGTTCATTTACTTTATCAGGCAAGGGAGGACCATGAACTCTGTACCCATATCGTACTACTTTAATTACACATTACACACGTATCCACTGCTGCTGCAATGCAATGGCATTCTCAAAAATGTATCAGATTAGGATGACACTGATTAGGCTTCAAGTAAAGCAACCTGGCTGCATGTTCATTTACTCAACACGTGCAGCGTGCTGATTCAAAACAAACCCATTGAAGTATGTCCAGTCACCTTTGACTTGTAGACGTTCATCCTGGACTCCGAAATTCAGTGTTATGCAATTAGTGCATGTATTTTACTTCCTTTGTTGTGTAATTTATTAATTACGCACAAATCAATTTATTTCATCACCTATTAATTGCATTAAAATTATTTGAGATTAACCAATCTGGCACTTTCTCTCCACAAGTCAGCCGCTAAAGAATCTGGCAATTGTCCATTAATTCCAGTATGTAGTTGATTTAGGCGATAAAATTTGCCACCTTGCGGGGGACTGGCTGATGTAGCCAAATAAATCGTTGTGGCACAACCCTGAAACATTAGAATTTAATGTCATGTAATTAACTGGAATAATTTAGTATCAATAAAATTAATTAATATTTTGATTTACTGACTTGTTGAGCAGTAAGTCCGAACAGTTGGACGCTGAGATGTACGACTAATCTGTGGATCCATGTAGAATGCCGAAATAACCCTGATTCTACATAGCCAGGGCAAAGTGACACGGAAATGACATTTGTGCCTTCACTAATTAATCGTCTATTCAATTCTTTTGCGAAGAGACTGTTACAATATTTTGAAAGTCCGTATGGCAAAGCGTTGAATAAACTCCAATCCTTATTTTTCTGAACCATCAAATCCGTGATGTCAAAATATGGCCTTGCAAATATTTGGAGTGAGGATGAAACGTTGATGATTCTACCAGTACAAAAAAATAATTTAAAAATAAAATTTATGGATGGGCTAATTATTGTATTACCGGCTACTTTGTCCTTTTTTGAGATGGTCCAAAAGTAAATTAGTAAGAAGAAAATGTCCCAAGTAATTAATACCAAAGTGAGATTCAAATCCATCAGTAGTTTTCTTCCAAACTCCACTAGTATCAAAAATTCCAGCATTGTTGACCAAAATGTCGACTTTTGGGTAGCGGGATTTGACTGTCTTTGCAAATTTTCGCACATTTGATAAATCTGCCAAATCTAGCTCAATCAAATCCTGAAAAACGAATTAATCATTATTGTGTATTCATTTAAATGAAGACAAATACAAATATTAATTATTACCAGTTTTTCAGCTGTGCTCTTGCTCCTGTTTTCAATTTCATCAATAACTTTTTTTCCTTCTGTCAGATTTCTACATGCCAAAATGACTGTAGCGCCTCGCTTTGCCAATTCTACAGCAGTCGTTTTACCAATCCCAGAATTTGCACCAGTCACAATCGCAATTAACCCACCAATATTTCTCTCTGGATATTTATTTTTTAAAGTAGTCCGTTCGAATGTGTATCTAAAGATCTCTAAGGCCAATGTCACATAAAATAAAATGATTTGTTGAATTTCGGGAGGAATTTTGAACATTTTGGTGATTGGTTGGAGTTATTTAAAAAATCACGGATCAAATGAGCAGGTAAAATAATAATTTAACAACAGGAGGAAAATCATGTAAATGTGAACATAATTCACGCACTACGCACTTGTCCAACTTTCTCTGCAGCAAATCACTAGTAAAATGTTGTTCATTTGTGTTTGACGCAAGAAGACAGACTGACACTGAACGTGCGTATAATGTACAGAATTTGTGAAAAACGCAAGACAGTATAGCATAGCAGCAAATAGCCGTTGTACTCAGGTCAATGCCCAATAATGCCTTGAATCGGCAGGTAGGTTAGTAGTATACATCAGGTTAGCACAAAGCTAATTCTCACAACATACATGTATGCATAAGAGCCTGTGCAAAAAAAACCGGTTCATATCATAATGCCATACAAGCGAAATACTTGCTGCATACATCTGTAGTGTTACTTGATCTCAGTTCACTGTATCATTCTAATGAATCTCAGTGAATATTGAATGTTTAACAAAAATGTAATGTAATACTTTTCTAGTATTTCTGCAATTAGTTGGCTTAATTCAAATGCCAATTTTATCTCTGATTCTCAGAACCTATATTCATGTAGTAAGTCAAGAAGGTTAATTTTTGCCATGGCATATATTAATTTTAGTTTTATCA
>WJEZ01000417.1:0-29085 GCA_009869925.1 Thalassaphorura encarpata
AAATGCTAAAGTATTATTCAACATCAACTCATTGTGGCTCAAGAGTCACTTGAATAATTTTTAGTCGAATCCCAAGGCATATGAGAGTGTCAACCCGAAATTCGGGTATCCTATGCTGTTCTGTTACTTTCATGAGAATCACTCGTCCTGAGCGTCAGAGTGAAAACATCAATAATCACAATGGGAATAGGGAATGGAAGAAATTGCAACAATTCAAGTAGCAAAAAAAAAAGAATCTGTGATGCACTCAACTCTATTCCATAAATAAGAAGATGATTCTTAGACCTCAATCATTTGTTCGATTCTATCGTGGACCTTGTCAAGGGTTCAAGTTTAAATTCTCAGGCATTGCATTAGGAAAAGATGATTTCGAGTACAATGGCAAATGACAATTTGTATCCAATGATAAAAAATTGACTAACTTTATTTATTCGCAGGATGAATTCTAAAGGTGTTCCGACTTTTGTAATGGTAAACAAAGACCTTGACCAAAATAGCTTCCGGGAAATTTTTGTCACGTTAATAACATTATTGAAAACTTAATGCGTATTTAAAAATTAGCATAAATTTCAAATTCACGCAATTTTCCTCTTTTTTTAATGGAAGTAATGGAAGAAGTCCATAAAAATATTAAATATTCAAAGATCCGCATCAATAAATCACCGCCTATCTTCTCCTGCTCAACCTCTCATCTCTACCCACACCCATAAATCTTTAATTTTGCATGCATGCCTAAGCAAATTCAACCTCAAATCTTAAATATGCCACAATGTATTGATTTGGCCCCATTAATGGATTATTTACATACATGCAGACACGCCATAAGTTACGACGTGCTAGAATTAGGGTATGAATAATGATGTGTGGCTGTGCTGTGTAGTTCGAAGTACACGACAATATTATTATTATTATCTCATCCACTCTTTTTCCTTCCCTTTTTATGAGTTGATGGTCTTCACCATAATCCTTTTCCATATTGATCCAACTCCCCATTAAATTTAATGAGCAGTCTTCCATTGAATTTGAATGAGAACTCCCTAAAGAAACGACCCAGGCCCAGGCAAGGTGGGAGCTATTAAGTTATTAAATGAGACGAGTTATTGCATTTGCTAATAATTTTCATGCCTTTGGGTTTTTGGCTAGCCAAGACAGATTAAGATTATCGATTGAATTGGATTGGATGGGATTAACAATATTTATATTAGATTTTCACAGCTTGCTAAGTTCAATATTTGGACATTCCAATTTATTCCTTCCTCCCACGACGTCTGTCTGTGCCACAATAATGGCTCAAAATGAATGGGATTTGAAATTACAGTGAAGGTTACAATTATTACCCCACGCGCCCCAATTGTTGAAGAATTTAGGATAGATCACACGATTTCCTGCTCAATTCGTGGGAACTTGACATGTAATTATCTTGTTAAATCGCGTCTTTGAACTTGCCAGTAGTAGTACTACAGTGGGTAACAAATGCAAAGTTATGTTTTCTATTGAGTCAAGATCAGAAGCAATACCTTAAAAGGAGATTATTTTATGCTCTATGTGATATGTTTTATCAAAAATTGCGCATTTGATTGCATAATTATACAAGAACTGGTTATTTTTTGACTAATATTTTCTAAAAATGGAATTTAAAAGATGACACTTCTTTACACAACCTATTTACAACAAGCGAATCACAAATAGTATCTGGATTTAACAATCAAGAAATTTGCTATAAAAGTAATAAGCTAAACAACTTTATAATGGCACGGCTCAGACCCTACTGAGCATTCAGGTCACAAAAACAGAAACTTCCGGTCTTCTTCGTCCAAGAAAAATAAATTTCAATTTATCCACAAGAAAACTCATGCATCAATTCATATTAGTTTTTTCATTCACAAATGAATTATGACTTGTCAATGCCAGCAAATCCTCATCAATTTATCATTCCAGTTTCCTCGCATTTGCATTTTTCATCTTCAACACAAATTGAATAGCAGCTCCTACGATATTGATATTTGAACTTTGTTGTTCTTTTGCTTTGCATGCAAAAACTAGTACAACGATTCAGCTACAAAATCAATGAGATGCTACTACTTCACAATAGAATTGAAGAACTTGCTATGAGAATATGAATACTTCCTGGGATTATGAATGTAATGTACTTAAAACAACTGAGCAGCCAATTATAAACTATACGATAGCATTCAATCATCCTTCTGGCACTAATCGTTCCATTTGCATGACACTAAACAAGTTTACAAGTGTGAACACAATCATGTTTCAACAACTTTTAACGCATGAGTCTTAATTTATTGTAAAAATTAACTGCATTGTTCCTGAGGTTGTTCCTCACACTGCATTCACATCACATTTGCACATTTTTATAAAGGAAAGTCAACTGGACCTAGATCTGCATTGATAAGAATTAGAATTCCATAATAGGACAGATGTGGGGTAAAAATGCTTGACTCGATTGACAAGAACATGGTTTTTGCATTTAGTTTAGTCAACCAAGTTAAGAAAACGGGCTGAAATTCATGGGAGACAAGGTTAAATTAATAGGTTCATGTATGGCAATAAAATATTTACGAGCAGACATTAATTTTTACACAATGGAGTACAAAACCTTTTTGTGTTTATTTAGAAACTGTCTTTAATGCCGAAAATTGGTTTGGGGTTGAAGTTTCGGGAATAAAATAGTGTAATTGATTAATATAGTGAAAATTTCAATGCATTTCCACCATAACTAAATAGTTGCTAAAAGTTAGAACCAATCAAATGCATTTCCTAGTTAACTGACTTTTCAAGATGCGGCACGATACAATTAACTCGTATGTACCTCACCGACAGACTGAGTTTTTACACTGATAACCTCTTGAGGTTGGAGTCACCTGAAGAATGTTATCTCCACCCAGACCTTATCCTTCCTTCCTACTCCCAATTTGGGATTCCATTCCTTCCGACTCGTGCCCAAGGAGCAAAGCGGGACCATCAATTACAGCCTGGAGTCAACCCGAGGTGATCCCTCGTGAGAAACAAATTCCTTCGGGTTCCTCCTCCGTGTCCGTCCGTCGCCCAATTCTGATAACATTAATGATATTCCCGGAATTTGTAGTGGCGGCATACCTCCGTAGCCAAACACGGAATCACGCACAGAGCTCAAAGGTAAAAAAATGATTTGGATTATAGCAAAGTGGAAGAAAGAGGAAGGAAGAAAGGAGGAATGGTTAAAAAAAATGACAAGAATGTGAGGTATGTTAAGCTTGAGTGGAAGGAATTCCTCTCACATTCTGGGGGGAAGAGCCCCATTACTTACTTAGTGCTAAGAAACTTGAACTTGCTTCACGCGAGTTCAGTTCAGCAATGAGTTTTTAAAGCATGGGAATCCAATGCGAGATGGAATGGCTCGAGCCGGAGCCAAAACTAATATGTACAGATCCTATGCTGTGATCGCCAGGAGCTAATGGCATGCCAAGGTGTTGCCGGAAAAAAACTCATACAATACAAAACCATACATTAGGATCACCACAAAACATGTGTCCTGTTCTTTAGGCTGCTGCTCTCCTCCTGGTCCATCCATCCAATCCATTCCTCAGTCTTTTCAATATTGGCAGCGTCTTAGCTTACACCTTCGCCACACATTCACTCTGGATCTGTAACGATTAAGTAACTCATACACAACAACTCCTTCTGCAAACACGTCTCGTACTTTTTACATCAGATCAAACGGTTCCGGTTAGGAAAATAAAACTTGCCTCCGGTTCGGTTGTGCTTCCGGTTCGTGATACCCGGTATAAATTGTTGAGATTTCTCACAACATTAACGTGTGTAGACATCCATCCAATCCATTCCTCAGTCTTTTCAATATTGGCAGCGTCTTAGCTTACACCTTCGCCACACATTCACTCTGGATCTGTAACGATTAAGTAACTCATACACAACAACTCCTTTCGCAAACACATCTCACACCTATTTACATCAGATCAAACGGTTCCGGTTAGGAAAATAAAACTTGCCTCCGGTTCGGTTGTGTTTCCGGCTTGTGATACCCGGAATAAATTGTTGAGATTTTTCACAACATTAACGTGTGTAGTATTTACAATGCCAATATTTTACAAAAGAAAGGAACAAATCAAGGTAGACTTGAAATCCAACATCTTTTCCTTGCGGTGAAAGTGTGAGACTGAGAAAGGCAGGCAGGAGAAAAAACTCGGAGAAAGAACGTAGCGGTTACAATGTTGAACTTGAGAAGGATAAGTGAAAGTGAATCCATTGTAGTTGTTTGTATTTTCATATGATTACTGGATTTGGATTGGGAAATTTTTGTAGTTTCTTGGTTTTCAAAAGAAATCAATAATTTAACATGATTCCCTGGGAGGCACGGACGCCCATTCACTCATTTTATCATAAGGTAAGTTTAGACTAACACTGAGAATAGGTATATGAATTCTTCTGTCGTAGAAAGTCAGATCGAAATTTCATTAAATTCAAAACCAAATTGATTGGGTAATAGCCAATTAAGTCAGTTCTCCATAACCTCTTCAAACATGAAATTAAACCATTCAGTTTTTTTTTGCCTTCCTTCCCAGGGATTCTAGCCTAGCTCGTGAATTCTTACGTGCGACAAAACAAAAGTAGCTGAAAAAAATATCTCCCCATGAATTCCTATTCAAATTGACCAACACCTACTGCAGTAGCTAGACTGAAACAGGAACTGGTGCTAGGTTAAGATTATGCAAGCTTCAAAACCCACAAGGAAATGAAACGTTTGACGGAAAGTGTTTAACTCTGAATGAGGTAGTCCGCTGTGCTGTTTTAGTTTTAGCAATGTCTTCATATGTGGTCTTTCGTGCGGTGCAGTGTGGTGGTCGCAGTCCATCATTTACAATTTTTGTCTGTCACTTTAATACTTTTCCGGCCTATACGAAAAGAACATTCATCAATCAATTCATTATAATTGAAGAATTCTACGTACGTTGTAAATAATACACCTCCTCTTCAAATTTGCTGTTGCCGGATGTGACTTGATGGCTATACGTACAAAAATAATAATTCTAACCAAAATTAACTTAACTTCAGAGTAAAGCCCAACACTGATTTGTATTAAGTTCTTTATGTCAAGTCAAACGGAGGAAGGGAACCGTCGGGATAATAATAATAGTCATTAATCAGTATAATAGATCAGGATTGGATATATGTGTACGCATAAAAAGTATTTAAATGCACAAGACAGATCATTGATCATATCAGATTTAGGCTAGCTAGCTGGCATGGCTTGGACTTGGACATATTTGATTATAGCAATAGTAACTGCCTCAGTATATATTGCAAACTTCTTTCTGTAACCTTGCCTCAAGAGAGTAGTACTACGTAGAAATAATTTAGTCCGGGAATTTTAGTTGTATGCAAATTTTATGATAGTTTAGAATATTCAATGGACAGAACCTGTCCAATCTGATAATCACACTATAATTATGCCCTTCTTACTTGCCATTAAACTTGAAACTGTCTGTTTATCAAATCCACGTTGGCCGCCGCCGCTGGTCTTCACGAATAAATGAAAGAAAAAGATAAATAATTAGTTTACATTGGGGAGGGCCATATCATGAATTAGGCCCTAATTACTTTGTTAATCCCCAGCCTTGACATTTAGCGTCTCGTGAGCCTTAAAACAATGGGAACTAACTCGCATGTTTAGCCCAACCAAAGAAAGCACCTGCATTGAGTTAATGAATGAATGAATGAATGGATGGATGGAAAGGTTGATGTTGATTGTACAGGTGACAGGTAGGCAAGATACGTGTCTATTATTAAACAAATTCAATATTACTGTGAGACACAGAGCAGTGTTCATTCAAGGGTGCTGCTAGTCTGCCTTAATGCAAGGAACCTTGAAGAAGATCAGTATTAATATCTTACCATTAACGTGTGAATAATGCATCTGTAGGAAATGTCAAATGTTTGCTTAATTTACCTATTTTTTTTTTGTTTCTTGCTCAGAATCAGAATAATTATCATCATGGAGGGAGTAATAACTAATCACAGGACAAAAATAAATTTTAAAAGTATCGTTATGAGGAAATTTCGACCAAAGTTATTGTAATTTTAGTTACTTATCTTTTAAAATACTTTTATGAACACAAGAATACAGTAATCACCCCTGTTGCGAATGTCGCCTTACTTTTGATAAAATCAGAAGGAACTTATTTCATTGTAAGGTGACGACGAATGATTCTGCACATTCCTTCGTAAATCTTACAACAGTAGCAGAGTGTGTAATTTTCAAATTGCATTGTCAGGGTTAAGTTTATTGAAGAAGACGTCATAGTAGAGTTCTGCAGAACCCAGTACTAGTACATGCACGGCAGTTGTGTCTACTGCTTCTCAAAAACCCAATTAACATTTAAATTGCGCTTTGGGTTAATCAAGGACGAATAGAGACAGTGGTGACAATGAAGAGGACGCACTGTGGGTGATTTGATGATGGATTGATTTACAATGAAGACATTTTCAGAAAATCCAATCAATTCCTCGCTTTCGCTACATCATTCCATTTGCGTATTTCATTGCAAAAAAAATATAATCCTACTACTTGGCACTTGTATTATGCATGAGACACTTTATTTTGCTGAACGAATAGTTAATATACTCCAGTTTTAGTTTTTGCCTTAAAAAATAAAATGTTTAGAGCAATTAGTTAAAATTTAAATTCAACACAGCACTGCGTAAGCTTCAGCTTCAGCGCATCTTAATCATAAAAATGCATTCCTGCTCTATTTTTTTGGGGTTTTTTTTTTTCAAATAAGCATTTTGCAATTCACAACGAGTAGAAAGTAATAAGGCAGGAATTTTGTAAGGCATTGTTGAAGTTGACTCTGTTGAGATGTGCCCTCACTCAAGGCCGTTTGGTCCACAACAATGCAAATCCACCACCATCTGCTTGTATCCTACCTTACCTTGTGCAACAATGTGCAAAGAAATCCAAAGCAGTGCCGATGACTGGTTTGGAATCCGCACATGTTACTTCTTCTTCCTTTTGCACTGGGCATGGCAATTCTTTTTGTCGGGGATTTTGTTTGGTTCCCAGGCCAAAAAGTCTGACTCTGGTCAGCTTTTTTTCTGTCGGAAGATGACGGATTGTTTAAAAAATTATGTTCGGGTGGAAAATTACAAGAATTTTGAGTTTGTAGTGTGCATAACAAATTGAGTCGTCAAGAACTACACAAAGACATGACGATGAGGATTGTATGAAATATATCAACGAACTATGAAAAAATATGAATTGCCTGTATTACGGGTTACGGTCGATCCCTCGGATGGGTCTTTGTTTGTACTGAAAACTTCAGTATGAATTTGCCTAAAACCTAATGAAGACTTCGTTTTACCCCTAGCCAACTAAGCAAAACTTCTACCGTTAACTAAGAATAGCATGAACATGTGAGCCCGTTCATTTATTGACAGTAATTCTTAATTCTAGCCTAGCCTAGGATCCTCAAGGTCGTTAGACCAGTTTATTCATTGCATGCTACTCCCTTTCGCTCTACATCTTGACAATTGATTACAATGGATGATGATGTGGAATGTGTAGAAAATTATTACATTTTTATTCATGTGTTTAGTCTCAATTTGACACGGCATGGCCCAACCCCTGCCGCCACTGTCACGTTGTTCTCACATGAGAATAAGGGTGTAGCGAATATGCAGATGTATGCATGGGCTAGGGCTAACCTTAAAACCAGACTGACCCACCGGCCACTTGAATTCAAAGGATAATAAAATTAGCTACAATAAAAATCCTTCGTATTTAAATGAGCAAAGTAGGAAATACAGCTAAGGCTAAAGTTTTTCATGAATTATTGACACCCCAGGTATTTTTATTTGGTTTTAATTCAAATGTTTATATTATATTTTTTGTATTCTGTACAGACTGTGATTTTCTCCTTATTCCTTTGTCTCTGCATCTTGTCATCTCATTGCCGACCCATTTACTACAACAAGGGAGGAGAGCCAGTGTCGGTGTCAGGGTCACATTTCACCAACAATGGAAGTATGGTCGTTCGAGTCATTGTGTCCAGCTCAAGTTCATCCTCCTCTTCTTCCTCTGACACAAGATTTGGCGAAGGATTTTTCCCGTTTTCCTCATTCCCTACAACGCCAACGACGACGACGACAAGGTCGTCAATCAACCCAACAACTTATCACCCGGAATTAACACTTCCTCCGATAAGTCGCTCTGTTCGTGCCAAATCGACGACGAGTCCACACAGTTTTTCCTCTTCCGATGACAATATTTTTTCAGTTTTTTATCGCGCTTTCTCAGAGCATGGTGATAAGAGTTTGCCAATACCAGGGCAAAACCCTAGACCAAATCTCCAAATATCTTTTCATCCTCCTCCTAGACCAAAACCTGAAAATAATGTGAGTGTCAATAATAACGACGGGAGGATAGTGTCTGTTGTAAGTCAAAGTCGTTCTGTGTCGGCGGCAGCGGCGGCAAAGCCGGCCATAGCCAATGGAGAAATTCTTCGTCTAGCTCCAAAATCAACTCCAGTACCTGCCAATGTGAATAATAGTCCACAGGAACAGGAACAGCAGCCTAGAGCAGAGGCATTGACCCAACCGCAACTTAAACTAAGCAATATGGATTGGCAGGAGAAAGTATGGGGTCAACCCGAGCAACAATGGGGAGAGTCTATGAAAATCCGAGATGACCATTCTGAAAAAGTATGGGGTCAGCCAGAGAAAGTTTGGGCAGAGCCAGAGAGAAATTGGGGTGAACCAGAAAAAGTTCATTGGGGAGATACACTAAAAGTTTCACCAGTGAATACTTGGGGAAAGCAGCAGCAGAGAAATGAAGAAGAGGAAGAGAAAGCCCAAAGTGACCAAGAATCCCCAAGAATCTACGAAATCCCTCCAGATGAACTTGATGAGACTCAACAAGGGAAATTTTATGAATTGGGTGAAGATGAAGAGGCTGAGCCTCAAGAATTAAATTTAAAAGAATCAGAAGTCAAAGCTAAGGTTGAAGAAGCACAGTTAGCTTCAAGGAGTTGGGAACTCCCTGAATTAAACACTCCCGTCGATCATTCCCTTGAAATGATGTCAGAATCTGTTCAAGTTCCACAAACTCATCCCAATTCCGCCAATCCTAACAGCCAAACTCGTCTTCGCTCAGCTGCTGGGAATGGAAAAGCTATTGACACAGAGAATCAGAGCGAAGATGAGGCAGAGCGCCCGGGCAAAAAATTCGGCTATGTACTTGACAGTAGTGATGTGAGGAAATACCGGGTAGAGGAACGAACGCCGGACGGGTACATTGTCGGAGAATATGGAGTCATCAATCATGACAATGGGTTTCTTCGTGGAGTTCGCTACACTGCAGATGGAACAATCAATCCAAGACTCATTCATGAAGCACTTATGAAGTTTTTGGCCCTTTGATAGCTCAAAGAAATAAAAAAAAGACTTTCTTCTTCCTTCTTCACGGATGAGAGAGAAAGAGATGGGAGATAAATACCAGCAAAGCAATACTACTCAATCAGTCTCTTCTGCACTACGTCTCCCTTGTGTTGCTAAGTTCATAAGAATCAAATCCTGTTGTTGACGGGGGAAAATGTTGGGGTTGACTTAATTTGTTACATGTTTAGATACAAAAATAAAAAATTAATCCATAATACACATATTTCTGAGTTCAAACTCATTTGTATTTTTCGAAACATGGTCTTATTTAGGTTTAAATTTAAAAGTTTGTCACTGATCTTTCCACTATAAAGTTTTATGACGATATTATATTTGCTATTGCCATTTCATTCTGCAATGCGGACGTTAAAAATCCTTCATCAGTCGGCATCCTTAATTCAACAACGTAAGGTGGATGATCATTTTACACATGGGCTAATCTCGAGTTGATTGAATAGAGTGAAGTTCTTTGGGATGATTGATTAGGACTTAATGGACAATGCATTCCTGAGCACGACTTGGTGATGAGAATGGGAGATAAGACTCAGAAGACGGATACAATGTATGGTCAGATCAGCCGCAACGCAGCGTAACTTTTGACAAGAAGTTTGTTTGGCTACTCACTTTTGAGCTTCCTTAAAATTTATGCATAACAAGTGCTAATAACTTGCTATTTGCTTTACTCCTGGCCTAGACAATTTCATCGAGCTAATACAAATATAGCCGCAATCAGGTAGATTCTATTCTTTCGGTATTTTTTATGAAAAGCTACTAAACACTTGATAAGTTTTCCTCAACTCGATAAAAAATGAAAGCCACTTGTTCAATGGGCATTAAGTCTTTTGTTAACCTAATAATCAAAGTGAAGTGGAATTTGCCAAATTGATTTCAATTATGCAGAGCCAACGAGAGCACAGGTACAGTACTAAATAAAATGAGCCACACGTGGAAATTTGATTGTTCTGGATGTTCCATGGAATTGAATACATTTACCTGTGCATATGTCAATGCCAATGCCGGAAATAATGATGCACTTCAAGTTTATTTCTTGACAGGAAAATTTATGAGTTCACAGAGCGAGCGAGCACTACACTAGGTAAAAAAAATTTAGAAATTATTTGAGTACAGAGATGTGTCGAGTTGAGTTGCCATTTGTACTTATCTTTTTAATTTTCTTCTCGCAAATTTTTTGCTTATCAAACTCAGAATGGGAGGAGATTCTGGAGATCTGTGGGACACGAGATGTGATATTTATATCCGAAAATAAAAGTGAATCTTTAAACATTTTGAGATTTCTTCCGATGGCAAGCCAAGCCATTGCAGTTGGTTCATATTCCAAGAATCTAGTCCAAGATAAGCATTCGGATAAATTCGTAGAAAGTATTTTCATCATTTCTAATTTTTCTCTCACACGCCAGGTAAAGAAACATCATTTCGGGTAGATGTAAATACTTTACTAATAGGTTGTGTTTTCAGCTCTTACACAGGTGGTCATATCCAGCGACAAGGTTTTTATTTCTAACCGATGTAGCTGATAAACGAATGGCTACCTCGGAAAGAATGCTAGAGGATTTTGCTCGTACTAATCTGATAGATTTTTCGGATGTTTTTTACTTGAATAATCAGAAAATATTTGGTTTAACATGTGTCAAAAATTCGTGCATATCAATGAAGTTGAAGACCTATCTGAAATATCGCAAAATGTATATGGGCGTTCCGCTGAAATTTGCTTTGGTTGTAAGGATTGTACGTTTGTTGCATGTGTGTCGTAAATTTTTGTATAGAATGCTTGTTTTTAATTTTCAGAGGGATTGGGAGAATTTGGTTGGATCAAATAGTAGTGATTCTCTGGCAGCGTTCAAAGCAAGTCAAGAATTGAACCTTGACCTTCTAGTGGAAATACAAAAGTTACTTAATTTTTCGTAAGTGTTATTCGTGGAATGTCGCACAGCATAGCTGATAATTGACCTTTGACATTTCCATCAACAGAATTGAAATCCGGTCAACGACAGACTGGGCAGTTTTATATGATAATGGGTCATGGGGAGGAATGGCTGGACTTGTGGACTCAAGGGAAGCTGACATAGGTCTAAGTCGAACTTATATTTTACCATATCGTGTAAAACATTTTCGGTTTCTGGGTGTGGTACAAACAGAAAGGTGGGCAAAAAAGTGTTACACAGTTAAGCATGCTAATTCCTTTTAACTTTTAATTTTTATAGACTCATTGCCTATTATCACCCGCCTACTAAAACTTATGCCGACATATTTCTAGAAAATTTTGACTACAGAATATGGCTAGTTTTAGCTCTACATGCATTAGGTGTAATTTTTACCATGCGTTTGGTCCTGAAATTGGAGATTTCTCAATCTATCATTTTTGTAATTGGAGCAATATCCCAGCAAGGTACGCTAAAGAAAAATAATATGATTAAAACACTTATCCATGAGTGATTTACAAAATAAATTTCAGGCACTTCGCACCGTGGCAGTAGCACATAATAATCTGACCCACACTTCCAGAGCGTTCAGTCTCATATTGAATATGAGTGGTTTAGTATTTTACGCTTTATTTTCGGCTCTTCTCGTGTCCACTTTTTCTATTGAATCAAACGTAATCAGGGGCTTGGATGATTTGCTCAAACGTGGATATAAATTTGGAATATTATTCGATTCCTATCTTATAAAGGAAGATGCGGTAGTTTGTTTATAATTTTACATTCACGCGAATCCAATTGCAACAAAAAATTCTGCATATTTAACCAATTCCAGATATCAGGAATGCCAAAGAGTTCAGTGTTGGGACAAATTATGAAAAATGTCAACCCAGAACATAAAGTCGTAAATCTGGATGTTGCAAGTCGTGGAATTTTGAAGAATGAGCAATATGCTTTCCTAAGTGAAATCAATTTGTATTCACTATTTCCAAACTACGCATCAAATGAAGAAATTTGTTCCGGGGTCAAGGATCTAGCAATTAAAGAGGAAAAAATTAAAACAAGTGCATTTGTCAGAAAAGATTCACCACATGCAGAATCCTTCAATTTTGCGTAAATGCCGTTTGCTTATTTCATGCATTTTCAAATTAAACGATAAGAATTCAGAGGTTATTAATTTATTTTAAATGTTAGATATCAGACTTTGCTTGAAAGAGGAAATACAGCCAGGTTTTGGAAACTTCGAGCCCAAGATTCCATGCAAATGAAACCATCTTGCCAGATACCCTCAAAATTTACACCAGTAGATTTGGTCGAACTTCGGTCTGCATTCTGCATCGTTTTGATTGGAATACTTTTCAGTTTGATTGGGTTATGTGTGGAGAAGCTGTGCGAACATGATCGAAAGTGTGCCAAACCCAGGGTTATCTCAATGCCAAGCTAAGCAATGCTATACATTTGGGGTGAAATAGCTCTGAAGGGATTTATTTTATAACTGTTCATTTGGCGTACAAAACTCAATTTGTTAACTCATTATGCTAATGAGTTCGGTTAATGTTAACACATTTAAACCGAACTCGGATTTCTGTACTGATTGAACACAAGACTTAGGCAAGTATTAAAAAAATTCAAAATTCACATTGTGTTCAAAATTTGAAAATGAAAAACCTGCGAACTTTTGCTTCTACGCACCCAATTCTACCTTCTCAACCAAATTTATTAATACTCATATAAGATGCGAAGATGCGATTCAATCAATGGTTAATCAACTATAAGAACAAGAGCAGGATTAGTTTATTGAGGACAACGAAAATATGAACTGATTTATTAATTATGTTCTTTATCCATAAAATTCTGTCTCCGAGTGGCGCCGCTTAGTTTCAGTGCTTCAAATTACTTTTGGCACTTCTTGCAAAACATTGTTGCTTTTCCTTTCCATTGTTGGGTGGTGCGGATTGCTTGCCAAGTTGCAAGCTAGAGTCTCTTCAGATACACTCCAATGTTCCTGTTAACTTTCATTCTAATCTACTTCAGAGACCATTTAATAAAAGTAACGACCGGGTGTTACAAACGTATAATAGGGCATCACTAGTTTTTACCCATAAGTATAAAATGCTTCGATCATATAAGAATTTACCGAAGGGAAATGTATTTTATGCTCGAAGATAAAATGTGGATTATTTATTATTGAAATGCTCTGAAAATAGGATTAGCACAAGTGTAACAAATGAAAAACGGACGTAATAACAAAACATGATCCATGAGAGCCGGAAATTAACTACGAGGACAACTTTGGCCATTTCCCCTTGCTCATCCCAAGAATTATTCAAAACTCGGCCTTAACTGAATTGAAAATCACAGATTTAATGGGAACTAATTATAAAAAATTATGGTGAAACAATGGTTTACAATTCATCATGTAAAATTAAATTGAATGCCAATGCCTCAAAGGTACACAAGTCATCAAACAACCTATTCGTGTGAAAATATCCAAGTTCAAGAAGATGACTGCCGATAGGTTAGTCAGTCGTTGGTTGATTAAAAGGTGAGAAACACCTCAATGTCAACCTTTACATTGTCGTCAACAATAATTTTTGCTCTAATTTCCTTTTCCAAAGTGATTAAACGAAGACATTAGGAAGTTTTGCTTCCCCTGACTTTGGAGGTCAATTTTTTTACCGCATGTACTAAGCTTTCCCATTATAAATGGTTCCTTCCTTCTAACCTCCTGCCTAGTCTTGTGAATACAGATGAGCTATGGCGTGGCGAATCTAAAACACTTACTGCTGCTAGATTAAGGAGCGTCGCTTCGAACCTATTTGCATTTTCATTATTATTCAGTTCAGTTCTAAAGAGAATGAAAATGAGAGTATTGTTGTAAGAGTGAGCTGAGCATGCAATGTGCACCTGTAGTAAAACCAGATCACATTGTATTGTTGTATTAAAAAACACTTGGCAAGCCATAGCCAAGTCTGAGTAAGTAAATCAAGTAGGGTGGGGTTGGATGGAAGCCTGCATAATATTATTTGCATGATGTGTAAGTTTTGTGGTTTAACTTTTTTTGCAATCCTTGTACGTACTACGTTTGAATGACTAGACCATGTACATAACTAAGGTAAGGCTGACCACTTTATCGGTCCATGATTGCAAGGAAGTAACAAACGTTGACATTGAAAGACATTGAGATGCTCCCTATAAAAGCTAAATTGGAAAAAAGGTTATGGAGTCAGTCGATTAGCTTAGGGCATAGACAACGTCACTGTCATTACGATCAAGATTTTTTAGTCAATTGAGATAAATTTAGTCAAAATGTTCAAATATATTACCCTTGTTCTTGCGATCAGTAGTAGCGTGGGTGTTTTGGCTCAACGGGGCAGACAGTCACAGGGTTATAACTCTGCCACAACCCCAGTCCCAATTTTGCGACAAATTAACACGTAAGGTGACCTATATTTCACACCTATCCATCTGCTACTTTTAACTTAATTTAATTAACTTTCTTTATTTCTTCATTGGCATTAGCCATAATCAAGATGGTTCATACGTGTATGGCTATGAAGCTGCGGATGGAACTTACAAAATCGAGAATAAGAATGTCAACGGAGAAGTAAAAGGAAAATACGGGTATTACGATGATGCAGGACAATTACGTGAGATTGAATACGGAGCAACACGTGATGGTTTCAACCCTACTGGAACAGGAATTCAAGCCCCAGTAGCAGCACCAGCCATTCGAAACTACAACCCTACAACTGGGGTTGATTATGATGATGATGGTCAATACAGACCAGAACAGTACGAAATCCCATTCCAATACAAACCTGATACTACAGCTCCTCAAAATTATGTTGAGCAACAGCCACAAAGATCTCGTGGTCTCAATTTCCCCAGACAAAGGGCTCAGGCTCAACAATTCCAGGATAATTCTTATTATCAACCCGCAGAATATGTTCAACCTCAACAGGCACCAGCTCCAGCTCCTTACAGACCCACTTATAGGGCAAACTACCAACCAAATCCAAATCAATTTTTGGGACACCCAGCCACTAACATTAATCTCGCCTCAGGTTCTTACAGTATAAACTATTAAACTTCTCTTTTTCATAACAATTCTACGTATTCAATATCGCCAAACAAATGAAATAAAGTCAGTACATTGAGTTTTTATTTGTAAATCGTATGCATTTATTTTTTCAGAGGATTTGGTTGATCATTTTGGGGAGCAGTGAGTGATTGGGACAACTGGAGGGATTTTCCTGATTTTTTTGGTGGAATTATTCCTCTTGTAGTACTAGTGCTGACTGTGTACCTCTTACCTTATCATATGACTCAGTATTAAAATCACTTTTACAAAAATTATGGAATTTTGATACATACTTACCAAATTCTTTGCTTAAAACTCGTCTCTCATTTACTACATGCTAAAATTGCCAAAAAAGGTGCATAAAAACCTCAATTCCTCCACACCACGCATTGAACTCAGTTTGTATGAGAACTGTTAACAAGGACTGCCACTGCCACGCAAATACTTGGCCACGCCATGCCAGTCCTTATTTAAGTGCGACGACCTTGAGCTAAATAATTCTTCAGTAAAAAACAAAAGCATTCCTGTTGCACACTAACTGTAAGAAACAATAAAATTAGGTCAACCTGCTCAGCCTATTGCTAGTAGTAAGAAATTTTTAAAGACTTCTCAGTTCAGTCTCACAGGTCTGATAAAACAACAAGATTTGGTTTAAAAATTTTAAAGCTGTAATTATTTGTGGTTAAGTTTCAATGAAATTGCTCCTCTGTTTTTGTTTTGTTTTTGTTTGAATATTAAATGTGTTGCAAACTCAGCCAGTGCAATTTCGTCCGGCAAAAATACGCAATGGAAGACCGAGGAGAAACTTTCCGACGATTGGTAGTTTTGTAAAATGATAAATAAATTCTAATTGTGGAAAAGGTTATTAAATTTAAAAAAATTTCTTGCAGATCATCCTATTCGTGATTCTAAGCGGTTGTGGAGGTTGAGCGAGCGAAAAGTCTAGGCAAAACCCTTCGATATTACATTTCATAAACTGTATATGATTTATATATATATATAATATATATATATAATTTATATTCTGGAAATTATTGCTCAAAAAGCCAAAATAAATTCATACATTATAAGATCCTAATACATTAATATGGACTATCTTTAATTTTGATCATTTTGAGTTCTTTTTAAATATTACAAGATGGTTTAATTCCCACGCGATCAGTTGGCAGGACATTTCCATTCCAGGAAACAAATAGACAGTCTGTCCTATTTTACACCTGCAGCAAAGAAGTGCCAGTTCTAAGCATTAATTGTAAAATGTCTGAAGCGCAAAAGCCCACTACTTCGGCTGTGTCACCACAAGCTAAGGAAGGGTCACCCAATACTGCTTCTGGTGGTTCTCAACAAACAAAGCCAAAGTCAGAAGTTCTATCTAAAATTGTGAAGCGATGGGGAGGACAACTGCCGTTCTCCAGTAAATTTATCATATTTTTTATCAAACCGTTTAATTTCGATGTAAATAATTTTACTTGCTTCTTTGCAGATTCACAAAATGAATCATCCATAACTTCCCTTCATGGATTGGAATTGTTAATTGGGGAAAATGCCATGTTTATTCATCGTACTGAAAATGAGTATGATGGAGGTAAAAATATATCACACAGATAAATTACAAAATTCTCAAATATTTCTATTTCTTCCAGATTATATTGACTCTTCTCACATTTACGACATTTTGAGTTCCGCTGGAGAGCGGCTGTTCAGTGCTGTCAAAACATTTGAGTACGAGAATTGTGACCGAATGCTACAATTGGATCAAAACATTTGAGTACGAGAATTGTGACCGAATGTTACAATTGGATGTTTCAATTCTTGAATGCGAGGGTGATGGAGTTATAAGTATTAAAGCAGATTCAGCGGTAAGTAAAAATGAATAAATGTATTAAAGTTTTCAATTTCATATTTCTGTATGTATGTATTCAGAAAATTCATGTCCGCCCATTATCGGGTGAACCTGTTGGAGATTTTCAAGAAGAAATGGGTTTAGTTTTGAATCGAAAGAATGGATTTTGGTCTAATCACGAATTGGATGTTTTCGTGGAAGGAAAAAAAGAATTCCAAATTATTCGGACACCCGAAAAATTAAATATGCGTGGAGAATTTACATTGATTAGAGTAGAGGATGGAGTCAAATGTGGAGAAATTGGTCTTAAGAATACGGCGGATCGAATTCGGAGTCGTTCATCTCTCAGTTCTCAATCTTCTCTCGCCAGTTCTCCAAAGTATGGAATGGAATTTACAGAAGATTTGCCCGTGAATCAGAAAGCTGTGTTGTTGGGAGCCATGATTTTTTTGGTAAAGAAAAATTATTTCTGATGATTCTTATTTTTTAACTTTTCTGGTTTTGCAGTATTTTGAAAACTTTGACTCTATTTCGGGGGCTCTACGACCTGGCTCATTTACCTTTGACCGTATTTGTTGTTTTATTTTTGGAATTTTGTTCTTCATTATAACAATCATTTTTTTAGTGATTGTCTTTCTTCGTCTAACTGATTCAGTTGGAGATTAGATAAGAATAACAAATCACATTTACTTGTATTTGGTTCTAATAGTTTTACTTGTATGGATACCACTCAAAAATTTCTAGAATATCTATGAAAGATGTAAGTTACATCAAGTTATGGCATATGGGTACACTACTGTTCATAAATTGTCGCACCAATGCAAATGTCACGCAAGGAGTGGACATGAAAAGTAACTCTAAATGGAAACTGCTCCAATTTCAATTCTTGATTCATGACAAACTTCCTACATACCACACACAAACGCATACGCATCAATCTCACCCATCAACCAGTCAACAGTCAGCAAAACAGCCAGCATTCATTTCATTTTCATTTCCTGAATTTTACAAATGTAATAAATTCTGCAGGGCAGAAAATAAAATCCCAATGCCCGCATCATATCATTCACATTCCATTTTCGATATAAGGTATATAAGGTATCATGCCGTGTCGTGCATGACACAATTCAATGCAAAATGACAACATACGAGAAGAATGTCCTCATCAAAAAAGTTAAACGAATTGTCACCAGGTGAGATACGTTACGTATATGAATTGAATAGCACTCATAAAGATTTTCATTTGCATATTGCGAATTAAATGCTCTGCTTTTATTTTACGGGTCTTGAATTTGAAGTTAGGTTTTCATAACTAGATCGATTTGCAATTGCAATGTAATCAGCTCAAGTGGAGCTATGCATTAAAAATGCCTAAGGGTGGTCTTGAAAGTTGAATTAATTTGAAAATAACCCAAGGAGCACCTAGCTAGGCTAATGCGCAATTTACACCATCCCGAATTAACAAAATAATTCAATGACTCAAATTATACAATGGGAGTCCAAATGACATGTAATAAAATAAACACAATAATAATTTGCATATACTTGCAAGAAGAAGTAATGGTAAGATTATAAATGATCTGGATCAATTAATTGCAAATATCGTATTATCCCTAATAACGTTGCATCCATCCCTCCCTCCCAGCCGACAAAACTAGTTTTTACAGACAGTTAATATTTTTACAGAGGTTCATTACTTAAGGTTAATTTTTCCGCTGCTGCTGTTGCTAGGCTAGGGTTGGATGACTGAAGAAGGGAGAAAATTGTTTCAAGTGATGTAATCCTCCGCTGTATTGTTGCAAATCCAACAATGAGTCCAAGTTGTAACCATAACCTATAATTGGGGCTCTGGCTCTAATGCCTGATATCTGCATGCTGCAGCATACTGAATGACTGAGTGAGGAATGAAATGAATGATGATGATGATGATGAATGTTACCAAGTTCAATATTCCAATTCAATTTCCAATGCAGCGCAGCGCAGCAAAGAAAGACAAGATTGTGCGTGAGGGCTGTAAACTGCAAACGTGGTACTTATGAATTTTACAAAAGAAACGTGTGGGCTGTAGTAAGAAATATTATCCTCTTCTTGTATATAGCTCTGCTAATATTAATGCTAATACTAATATGGCCAATCTTATGCTTCGTCAAGTCATCTTACTGAATCGAGAAGCAAGGAGGGATTAGAACGTGAAAGATTATTATAGGCAGAGCAAAGGAAGCTTGTACATTGGCAAATTCCTGTCTTCACTGTGTAATTCATAGCCTAAAGGGTAATAAAAACCGTATTTTCAGATCGGTGTGAACCGAAAATAGCTCACCAAATTCTATCTACTCTATTTTTAAGGTAATTACGCTACCTTACTGTTCGTTTAACTTTAAACTTGGTCTGCTACCTCAGTAAATCGTTTGAAGCTGATCCAATTCTTGCATAACCAGGGATCTCCACATATTGCATAACCCCATGTGTGTTTGTGTGTGTGTTCAATTCAATGACTCCACTAGTTAGGCAGGCATTCGCACTCAAACAACAATTAGGATAAATTGCACTTTTGTGCCCGTTTGCTTTACATTTAATTTGCAAGGCCGAGCCGAGCCGGCAGCACTTAATGAAAAATCCAATGTGTGTGCTACAGAAACTCAGTCGAGCGGTACGGCCACTTAAAATTGCATCCATTTTTAACAATGTACGTATTGTCAAGTCAGGCGAAGAGAGCAACAAAACAGATTTGCAAAAAAAAGGCTACTAAGTAAGTTGAACTGAACCTTGCTGTGCGAAACACAATGCATTCATGAATCAATTTCCCAGTATTGTGCCGCTGACTGACTTGGGTCCAAGGGTCCATCTAAAATACTATGCTACTGCACAAAGTAATCAATCAAATACAGCATAAGAAAGAATACAATTTATTCCAACGTCAAAGGCAGGCAGCTGATAACATTGGGCTTCTTTATTTGAGTCTTAATGGTCATTTAATTGTTGTCAATAATTAAATTTAGTCTACAACTACTCCTCTACAAATGACGAATCTTATATGTGTATGTGACCTGGATTTGAAAAGTAGCGTGTGAATTTTCGCGAATTAGTAAAATCATCATCTGCTCATAGGCCGCACCCAGAATATTTTTGGTTATCAAAGCTCAGCTGACTCACATCACACCTTGATCCGGTGGTCCTACCCATCCGTCCGGCTCATATGCAGAACCAACATCTGTTTGTACTTTGCTTATCTATAATTTAATCCTCATTTTGCGTAATCCCTCAATGAATTAATTCCATCTATAATGTGATCCTTTTGTTTTGTTTCATTTTGGCTTCATTGCTTGGCTTGGCCAAACCCAGGCAGTCATGACTGCCTTGTCTGTCTTCTCGTCACCTGGGTCAAAATTTAGGGCAACTTTTACTTAATGAACCATTTGTTTGAGTCTGAATCAATGGACGTAAGACGTGGATGCATTCCACACATACAAATGAGCTTTGAATTAAAATGAAACATAAAAGGGCACATAACTCAACTCTGGGCTATGTTACGCACCCGTTCAAGCCTGGATGAAGAAATTCAAAGAAAATACGAACCGTTCGTCCGGCTTGACTTGGCTTGTTTTTTAGTGAAAATATCGAACGAATATTTTGCATGGAAATTGAACTTACTCGTAAGCCCGAGGTTGAAACAAAAAAAAATAGCGTGGGCAAGGCCACGTTACATTAGATTCTCAAAATCCACAAAGTAATATGTTAGGAATGATATATGAGACAGATTACAATTCAAATGATACGTATTAAGTTCATGTTACTACAAGCTTCGTCCATTTCTTGAAACACTTGTCATTTGCATTTTGACATAAATAATATGTTAAAAGTTGAATGAAAATGGGTGCAGGGTCTGTTTGCTCACCTTGTTTCACGTAAGATCTCAAGAATGACCCAGCAAAAGCGATGATGAGCGTAATAATTCTTATAAATATTATTATAAAAGTATGATGCACTATTATTTCATTGTGTTGCGCTGTGTTATGCTTGGGTTTTAAGGTGTGACGTGATGTTCCCGTTTTGGAAGACGATTTAGGAAGCCTACCCTTTTCTGGCTCGCTGACTAGTAGAAATGTCCGCGAGGTAAAACATGCAAAAAGCAAGCCACGAACGTAAGTAATGTTGCACTCTTTTATTGTGTGTCAGGGAATTTGACTTAATTTTTTTAGATTAATTACTTGGATAACTCAATTACAACATGGGAAAGGGAAACTCGTAATTAAAAATGCAAATTGCATTAATTTAATTAATAATCTGTCAAGCAGAGTGACAGAGTTTCCGAAGCTTTTGTAAACAAAATTATTATGTAATAATTTTTCCTTTTATAAAATTTTTTGTAGTCCAGTATTTTTTCTTGAAAATTTCTTTCATGTCAGAATCTACAAACAAAAAAAACTCAGACTAGAAAATTAAATCGAGATAAGCGGCTTAAATCAATAAAAAAAAACGAGGTACTGTACAATGAAAATCTACTTTTTTTCATCAGGAATATTATAAATGGATGATGTAATTCAATCGAGACTTATTATTAAATACTATTTATTACATTTTGGTATGAATCAGTCGCACTTGAATTTGCAATCCAAGACAAAAGAAGTCCAGTCCAGTCCATTCGAGTAGAGCATCTACTTATTAAACGTCATAAATCATGAATAGATGACAATGAAGATTCCACTTGCCTTGCCGGGCCCGCCCGCCCGGTCAAATCGTGAGTGATGAATAAAAGAACCCTCGAGGGATTCGTTCGTTAGTCATAATTACCACCTTCGTCGTTCAACTCAAATTACTAATGCATGCAATAACAAATGCAAAATCCATGATGATCTTGACATCCAAAGCTAAGACGAAACGAGTTGACTGTTTTTACTGAGTTGGCAAGGCGGACGCGGCAGCAGGTGTCAATTATTGTAAAGAACAGGAGTCTTAAGAATAGTTGCGAATACGAGAATATGCCATGCCACGTTTTCCATTGTCTTTTTCAGGATTTGATGGAAGAAGGATAATTATTTTGTGAATTGTTCCTTCTTTGACATTGTGCAAGGGGTGAGGTGTATGAAACTCGTATGCCGGACATCACGCTTAGTTCAGATGTAAAAGCTTCTCGATATTATAGAAAATATTTATAAAACCACTTCGGTTTTAAGCAGATATCTGATTGCAAAGACAGTAATGTAACGAGTAGTAAGTAAGGCATGTGTATTTCTTGATTTCGTATATTCTTAATTAAAGTCTTCATAATTATTTGTTCACTTGTTTCATTGTTTCAATCTGACGGGATTCACTGTTTTGATGCAACTTTAGCGGAAACTTCATAAATTTATTGTGAAAATTGTTTGGAAGTTCAGCCTAACAGTAAACGAGAGCTCCCACGAAGGAATCGTTTTGTGTAAATTGACAATTTTATCTGTTTCAACTTTTTGTTAACATAATAGTGATGATATTTGATTTATGCGTGAAAACTTTAGACAGTAATGTAACGAGTAGTAAGTAAGGCATGTGTATTTCTTGATTTCGTATATTCTTAATTAAAGTCTTAATAATTATTTCACATTTCATTGTTTCAATCTGACGGGATTCGCTGTTTTGATGCAACTTTAGCGGAAACGTCATAAATTGTGAAAATTATTGTTTGAAAGTTTAGCCTAACAGTAAACGAGAACTCCCACGAAGGAATCGTTTTGTGTAAATTGACAATTTTATCTGTTTCAACTTTTTGTTAACATAATAGTGATGATATTTGATTTATGCGTGAAAACTTTTCCCGAAAATATGGAACAATACACGTGCTAATTACAATTAGTGAACTTTCTTGAATCAAAATATTTACACAAAATGAGAACACCAGTGGCATTGACACTTTTTTTCAAATTAATCTCAGACTCAAATTACCAATTTCGGAAAAACTTGAAAATATCTAACACGTAATTGCTTCATTGGTAATTAATCCTGAACTTTGAGCAAATAAACTGGATTGATTTCAACATCAATTTCCCTCAAACCACGCATTTTTACCCAAATCAAATCATTAATCTTGAAAACTTTATGGGATTTATACGTACGTACGTATATTTTCTAATTTGTGGGTACATGGATAGGGAAAGTTGAACCAAGTTTTCATATTCGCACACTAGAATCACACATTTTTAATTAGTTTTATTAATGAATACACGAGGGAAACGAGAGCAAAAATTCTTGTCATTAGCACATCCAACCCGTCGTAGCGTAAACCCCTACAGCATTCTAATGTCATTGTTGATGAGAAAATAAGTTTTTATACTTATATGCTATTATGTGACCAGCCGTGTAATTATTATTACCGCACGTCCGTCCGTCCATGCTCATTCATCCCCCTTACGTACGTACTCAAAGGGTTGACAAGTTAAACGAAGGGCTGCTGGCTGCTGCTGCTGCTCGTGGTTGAGAATTTCTTAAGAGGTGGATCCACTCCAAGCCTAACCACTTTCTGCATGCATCCTTAGTCAAAGAAAACTAAAGCAAAAGCAAAGCCAAAGCAGATCCAAAAGTATATGTCCATGTATAAAACTTTGCTCAGGTTCTCTCCACAGTTCATTTGTTCAATCATTCTCATTTGGAAGGTGTGGTGCGGAACAGTCAAACTAATTCGTTAAATACTCCAGACTTAATACATAATTTTGTGCATTGTGTTGTAAAGTGACCAAATTTGAATAGACTTTTTAATTTCTGGAGAATTTGCATTCTGAGACAAGAAAAATGCGGATTACCTGGGTAAATACTTTAGTAATTTGATTTTGGCCGAAACGACACGCATTTTACTTTACTAAATTTTTATTTCAGGTATTCCTCATTCTGAGCTTAATACTCGCCACAACACTGTCCCAGGATTCAGGTGAATCTGAAGAAACTGGTGCTCCAAAAAAAGTTCTTAGAAAATATCGGGTACGTCGACCAGCACCCCAAGCACCAACACCAGCAGCATCATCTCCAGCAGCTGATAGTGCAGAAGTTAACCCACCCGCCGTAAAAAATAAACCCCGAATTAGGAGAGTCCGGGTAAAACAACAGCGACCAGTGCTCATTGAAGCCACACCACAGAATCTTTTGAGTTCACGCTATGGAAATGCAGTAAATGCTGCACCAGCACCTGCACCCGCTCCAGTTCCAGTCCAGGCTATTCAACCCCAACAACAACAACAGGTTTGTCCATTCCATTCCATTGTAATTTTAATGCTTACGAAATGCAATGTTAGTGCAGGTAAATAACAATTGGAAAAATTACATATAATTTTCATTACTCTGTAATTGTGCTTTACATTCGTTTACAATGCAAGTAGATTGCGTGACACATGAGACATAGCAAAACACCACCACACAGAGACAGGGACAGAGAGTGAAACTTGTTTCTGTTTTTGTTGAGGTTTTTTATCTGGTTCATTTGGCTTGAGCTCACGAACGAATTGAACAACATTCCCCGCAGAGAAATGTCAAAGGGCGAGGAATTATGTTTTTTACCGTGTGAAACAATTAATTAGCTCCCTAAAGTCCAAACTACAGAAAGACGGACACTTCCTGCCCACATTTCCTTATCTTAATCAGGAGATTATGTGAAATTGTAAAATTTTGGCAGCTCGTTGAAGGAAGGTCTTGGCAGATCTGTTTCAATGTAAAAGAAAAGAATTTGCATACTTATTTTGGATTGTAACGATTTTATTGTTGTGTTCTGGCTAACCGTGGCCTTCCAGAAGCAATTTTAACCTAAACATTTATTGCTTCTCAAATTTACAGCACTACCGAAAGAGTTCAATTCAAGTTCGCCTGAAACAAAATATAATTATCAAAATGGGCATTTTCAATTTGTCTACAAGGTATTTCTGGGTTATCTACATTTGAATTGAACTTTTTGCCCAAAATTTAATTCAAATCCACGAGCAAAGGGCGTGATGCACTTCAAAATCCAAATAAAATGAATTGTAAAGATAAACAAATAGGCAAAATCCAAGATCCCATGCCAGTCATTCACATTTAGGAAAAAGGGTTAAATCATCAAGGATGCCTGCCATTTGTATGAATATTAATTGTGGATTGCGTCGGTGGAAAACTTGGCCACAGTCACAGTCAAAGACCACGATCAGAACTTGCCGGCCTGCCCCATGTCCTTAGAATACATTAGGCAAAGTACGTAGTAATTTATCAATCAGCCAAAGTCAAGTCGAGTTGAGTCGATGCCTTGTAATAAAATAACTTTTACTTTCAACACTTGTCACTCAAAGCCACTTCTTCTCCTTTATCTTTATGCAAAACGAAATATCAATTACATGGGGCGGGAGGGATTCGTGTGTCATTACGGCATATTTTATTACATTGTATTGACTGGACTTGGACGGTTACTTTATCTGCAAGGAAACTTTGACAATTTCCGATAATTATTCAAGGAGCCGAGTCATTGTCCAATCCTAATTTGGTGTCGACCAAGAGATCACGATTATGAAGAGAACCGTGACCCATGACCCTCACCGAAAAATTCAGAGGTGCTCTGTTAGTTGATAGCACAATGATGAAATTATATTCAAAATCCACTTAAGCAAACTTTTTCAAGTAATCGTTTTACAGTCTTTTAAAATTATAAACTGAGTGGTGATAATATCAAATAGCCAAAAATAATTTGTTGATCTGGACACTTTCGAAACTAAACTGATTTCTGGCATTTGTTTGGTGAATAATCTTGATTGAAGAACATGTCTAGACAGAAATTGACAAATAATTAATTGGAAAAATATCATAGTTGGGCTTGTGATACTCAGATGCGCAGATTTATCCTGTATCAATTATTAACTTTGCAATAAAATATCCCATTGTTCGCCATTAAATTGACCACACTGTATTACAACCTTTAACCTGTCTTGAAAAGCACAATTAACTCAGATTTTATTACGTTTCTTGAGGTTTCTAGACGATTAGAGAATTTTTAATTCTTACTACGACAAAAAATAGACTTGTATAATATCGTAGATTGCAATAAAAATATCATCTTATCCCGTCAGTCTACTAGATTTGACCAATTTATGATTGCTTTCTATAAAAAGTTGAATCTAGGAATTAAATTCCTGTAAAAACTGGTCACTTCCTTATTGCAAGACACGTCAATCTAATTTAAGTCAATACGTAAAAATTATATTGCGTTCTGGAGAGTTTAATTAAATACCAGATTTGTACTTGTAATATATTTGATTTTTTGTACGGGTTAAACTCGAGCTTCTCACATAGTGAAATATGACTTCCAATTTTTTTTAGAATAAGATAAATTTTGGGGTTAAAAATTGTACAGGAATTGGTTAGGTTATTTAATTAACTGAAAAACCCATAGGTCCTGCTTATAATACGACAAATTTCAAGGAGTTGGGAATTTCATGTGGTTCCTGACTACCTTCGTATCCAACCTAACCATGTACATATAAAATATATATAGCTTTATATTAAAGTAGCTTCGTAGTTGCACTGCTCCAACCATAAATTTGAGTAATATATTATCTTAATTTGAGATTAATTGCCCAATCCATTTGTGTACTATGTGCTCCCGGTCTAATTAGCATTTGTTTGCAAATATTGAATGTAAGACGAAACTCTTCCGGGAAGTACCCCGTCGTCTCATCCGTAAACGTCGTCATCATCGTCCTCATCAATGTGTTATTTTTATTAGGGCTCATTCATCCAATTCCTTTTCTTTGATGCCGACCCAATCTTATCGTTTGCTTTTCAAAACTAAATCAACAATGCAATCTAAACTATTGTTGCTGCTGTGTTGCCTTACGCAATAACGCAATGAGCTGATTAACAAGAAAATATTCAGTGCACAGGAGCAGGGCAAGGCAAGGCAAGGTAATAAGGGTTGAAGGAAATTACTCATGGGTTGGCTACATTACATGTAATACATTAACATGTGTTGATCTCTGTTTGCGATGTAGTAGTACTACTCCTACTCTATTTCTTCCAATTCAAAAGATTGCGTATTTGAACCAGATTACTCACCTGTGGTGAATTAAACAAGATCAAAAGTGAAAAGGTTGAATAAGGGTGTAGCAGTTAACTTGCATTACACTCATTCATGTCAACATTGATTTGTGACAATGGCAAGATGTTCGATGAGCACATTATTTCTCACACTAGATTTTGATTGTCTACTCATTTAGAATAATTTATTGATCGTTAGTAATCAGATCATCGTAGTCCATATTGAGCATTAAAAACACTACTGCCTAGCCTCCATCATTTATGTAATACTGTCGTCTCCTCTGTCCACAGGTGTACTTTGAAGACCAACAAATTGTTGACCCGGTTCGAGTCGTTCCCAATTATCGCCAAGCTACACCATCCAGTACAAGGACTGCACTTTTGGCCAATGTTAATTTGAGAGATCGTGATCATGAGGACAATAAGAAACCAACTGTAGGGACAACAAGGAACTAACAGTCATATTAATGAAGACGGGAGCTTTACTTTTGGCTATGAATCTGAGGATGGGTCATTCAAGGAGGAAACTAGAGGAACAGATTGTGTAGTCAGAGGAAAATACGGGTAAGTACGATACTTGGCCAAATTCCTGAGATTAAAAAAAAGGTTATGTTGATTAAATCGACTACTACTGTGTATATAAGAAAATTATTTAGAGTAGTTTGTATGTGAAAGTCAAGTCTACATTGCATCAGTCCACTCAGAACAGTGATTCATGAAACTTGTGTATTAAACCAAATCCTCAATTAGTGATTGCACAATACAAAACAGAAAAAGTTCCCGACAACTCACTCTTACTTTTGACGGCAAAGGCAGGCATCAAGGCATCATCGTCAGACCGTCCTTATGTCATTTTCTTTCTCATTTCTCAAGAGATAAGACTTGTACGTAGTACATGCACCTAACCTGTCCGTTCAACAACCCTTCTTGTTATTTGAGTGACTGGGTGAAGGCAATACAGGCAGACAGGCATGAATGAACTGAAACAGAATATTACGCACATAACATAACCTGGCATGCTTTGCACTGCTCTGCTTTTGTTTTTTCTTTATTGATTCTCATTGTTGGCAGAAAAAAGAGTGCAGTACAGTACCGTGCCCTGTTCTGCCTTGCTGAAAGCACAGCAATCATATTATTTTTGCTGCTGCCACTGCAACTGCATGAATGTGGCTGACTAGGGTTATATGAGAATGCATGCAACAAAAGACTTAATTGCTCCCCTTATCCTGTAATTAAAATTAATTCATAGAGGAATGAGTGCTAATTGTGAGAGTTGGAGTTCACAAGGGACTAGCTGTATAGAATACAGGTACAAAAATCATAATCTAAGTTGGAAATCTTATATTGACACTAATACAATGTTGAGCCGAGCAGTTGCCCCAGTTTTCCATAACCCACGCCACGGTACACATGCACAGCACAGTAAGGCATGGCCAGTCCTTTGCCTAGCTCGGCCTATACCTTTAATCAAATCCAAAATGTAATGTCGGATTTTCTGCGGTAATTTAATCGTGAGACCAGGAATAATTAGATAAACATATTATTATTTTATTTGTTTGCGTATGAATCCATTTATGAGTTCTTAATTGACTATGTGTTCTATATTGCCTACATCTTGATTTATAATGAAGGATCAACATAATTTTCTAATTGGGTATTAGCTAAAGGTGTCAGAATTTCCCACGGCATCTGACCCTGGAGTTTTAGGTTAAATATTGAGAATATACTCGATAACATCGAAATATTACCTGTCGTAT
>WJEZ01000418.1:0-29067 GCA_009869925.1 Thalassaphorura encarpata
TTTTGCATCTATAATCCTATTGCCATTCCATAAACCAACCAACATTACTACTGCTCTACGCGACGATTACACAACCAGGTCTACAATAATACCCGTATTCTAGTTAAGTTATGGCACTGTACAGATTGTACACGGGCACAAGAAATTACAGCATACTACTTCGTTAAAGTTTGCGAATGAACTAGAGAAGAGACTAAAAATTTGATTGGAAAAATTCACCGAAATAGAAGGAGTAGGGCGGCAAAGAATGATTGGAAATTATTTTGCCGGTTGATCGATTTATCCGGGTCAAACTTCAAGTTTCCAAAAACCTACACTTAACGAAGAGTAAGTAAAAGTATCATTTTTTTACAGGGTTTCTATTCTACATATCATGATCATACGGTATTTCAACACTACTCGGTATAGTCACCAAATGGTTAGTAATTTTTGTAAATATTATTAAATGAGAAGAACCAAATCTCACCTGCATCCCAATGATTGCATAGATGAAAAATAGCATAGCAATCAAGAGGCAAACATAAGGAAGGGCTTTGAATGACTGAACAAAAGTCCATAACAATATTCGTATTGTGTAGCCTTGTCTGAGTAACTTGATCAGACGAGCAGCTCGAAACAATCGGAGAAAGGCTAAATTAATGATGTTCACCTGGGAAAAGCAAATTAAAGTTACGAATCTTGTTAGTAAATTATAGTGATGAAAAACTTGATAATTACATTAAATTCCACTGCCAATGCATCAATAATACTCCCGATTACAGTGATGAAGTCAAAAACATTCCATGGATCCTTGAAGAAATTCTATAATTTTGAATCAACACATGGGAAATTATTTCATATTCCATTTTGTCATAAATTCGAGACGTAAAGGAAATGGGGAAGAAAAGACTAGTAGAAAGGGTTTGCAACAAAATTGAAATTCTCTCTGACTCCGAATTAAGGGTAAAATCTACGATGATGGTTAAGGGAATTTTTAGTTATTAGTGTGCTACGAACTGTAGATGAGCCGGGAGCACACGATATTACGTAATGTAGGAACAGTTTACTGCAACAACAAAAACAAAGGTAAAATAACAGTATTGTTAAAGACATTTCGTTGTCAAAAATTTAAACTGTATGTAAGCAATATATCACAATTGCTTAGGCAAATCAATGGGAAATGCCTCTTTCTAAATTTTTTATTAAACCGATTAAAAACTTTCAACTTATGACTAGATTATAGATGAGAAACACAGAACATCAATAATACCTAATATTAAATGCGGGACTAAAAAGAAAGAATAGAACAAAGAAATGTTTGCAATAGTTGATTGTTACCCTTATGCCGTAAGCTCCAAATTTGAGGAGACACTCTAGTAGAAAAAGGAATGTTAGCACAAAATTGACCAAGATCAGGATGTCTTCGTATTCGGTTGGAACGCGATGGTACTAGACATACAATAATTTAAGAGGAAAAAACTAAGATAAGCTTTCACTAGTCCAACTACCTAAGTTACATTTAAATAGTTTTACAAAGCCTTAATCAACGACAGCTGTATTTGACTTGAGTTTTCAATCAAAAGTACGAGCTATGCAAATAACTGACAAACCACGATTATAAATATTAGCAGGAAATTGTAAAATCGCCAAAACTCAAGGTTTCGATAAAATCTTAATTGCTCATTCGCAAGTACAGCTTTTAATTGTAATTGCCATCCTACTTGTAATCAACAGTACAGTTTTGGTAATCAACAAATGGCAATACTGCAATAGTATTAATATGCCCTTAATTTTCGTTCTGAATATTCTATTTATTGGAAAGGTTTGATCCCAAAGAGCAAGACATTCCCGACTACTCGAGACAAACAAGGGGTACCGACATGCAATGTGTCAAAATATGAGACAGTGAATTACGTATGCTGGTTTCGCATGCCCGTGGTTAATTTTACTCACAAATCATGCATTTAGTGCAGGTGAAACTTGAAGCAGAGATTTTAGAAGACTTTATTAATATGCTCCTTAATAAAGAAGACTATTAACAGTTTTATTTATCTACGCAAATATCAAACCATGCAGAAGCTAAATACACTGCCAATATAACTATCATAAGAAACCATGAGCACTTAAGTAATTAATATAAAAAACGGACAGAAAAATATGCTAAATTTTCGTTTTCTTTTTTCATCTTCAAATGAAGTTCTTAGTTGATTAAGCAAGGTTCATGCAATGAAAACACTTAAAGGTTAAGAAAAAAGCATAGCCTTTGCAGAACTCAATGCACCTCAGTTTCTAAATTGGCTAAGTCTAAGTATTATCTAGAAAATGAGTATTTCTCTATATCTGCTGAAAAATCTTACCTTGATGCCGTCTTGAGACATTTTGTTGGAGGAACACTATTTATCTATAGTATCTTATTAGATTAACGTTCACCGTGATTTATTCAGATTTTTAGACAAATTGCAGACTACATGCTGTAGACTTGTTGAATTGGAGTTTGACAACTCAACACAAAATTTTAGTGCATAGTTGTAAATACATGACATGTTTACAGGGAGGGTTTGCTCAAGCTTAAGATAGACTCTAGTACTAATTCTTTGAAACTTTGCTTGCAATAGTTTTTAAAAATTTTAATCGAGTAGGAAACGAATTGAAGATTAAAAATAACTGTAACTCGAGAGTGAGTGAGTCCAGAGTATTTATTAATGAAGTGAATTAGGAGCCAATAATTTTGTTCCGGTAAATTTTCTCAAATAAATAAAATAATATGGAATCTCAATATCAATCATTAATCCCTTTCACATTCTTGACGATCATATAGAATAATGTCCCTCTTACAAAATGCTCGTCCATCCAGGGTAATAGGTTTTATCTAATTAAACGGAAAGCACTGAAAACCAAAAGAATCAAGCCAGAGAATGTAGGCCTATAACTAAGGACTTACGTTTCGTTGAATTGGATTGTTTGATCATCTTAAAGATTGACTTGTGCTTTCAGCATTTGATTCGCTTTCTTGTACCAACTAACGAAATGATATGTGTATTTTAAAGTAGTGTTTAAAACGAAAGCCTTAATTATATTTACCCGGAAGTATATTTTAGAAAGACGAAATAAATAACCATAGGCAGGAAAAATATATTCTAGAATAGCGAAAGCGACTTCATCGCCAGCATTTGCAATTCAAATCCGAAAATAAAGAAGCTTTCATTATTCAAAATTCAAACATGGGCAATGTTCGGAGTCAGGAGAAGCCTTTGTCTCGGTTGGATGTTTTCGAATAGGAAAAGAACTTGTTTGCTAATTCTCGTAAGGATTTTAAACATTTCAGAGTTCTTTGAACGAGCTCTTTTGTCTCAAAATTATGGACAAACTCAGCCATTCAGACTTTACTAAAAATAGTCAAATCAGTAATCATATACATTTGGAAAAGTTATATAGAATTAATGTATCTGCAAGTATTGAGATCTACATAGATTGACCAATGAGTACACCTAAATTGAAAACACTTTTAGAAATGCAAAAATGATTATTAATATTAATTGAGCAGTAGTGATAATGACTACTAAGAATTTTCAATCCTCTTGAGACAAAGGCTGACGACAAAATAGCATATAAACTTAAAGAGAGAAAAAGAGAATGATAGTAATAAAAATTTGTAGAGGGAATGGATAAACTATAGGATGAAAGATTGTTTCCCCTTAAAAGATACCTTAATTCCAAATGAGATGATTTTGAGCGTACACTCGATGAAGAAGAGCCCCGTGAAGGCTGTATTCATATAGTGGAGCATCTTCATGTATATCTTGTTTTGGTGGTGGAACTATTAATTCACATTCATACATACAAAACAACCATACCTGAAAACCCTCTTTGTTATTAATACTAAAAGTAAGTAAAGTGTTGATTTAGCAGTGATTTTCTTGAAAGTGAATAAAAACAGAGATAGAGCAAGTTGGAAGAAGAATTATACTATCGCTTTTCTTGGTGAATACACATACATTACCGTCACTTGCATATTATACCGGAAGGAACTCCTCCCTCGTGCACATTTTCATCAATTAACCTCAATTTGCATCAAATAACTCATCATAAAGTTCTAGGATTTATTTAACTACAAATATTATATAACAGAGTTCTCAACAGGCAACAACGTAAAATACAAAAATCAGACAGACAGGACCAATATTCATGCTTAATAGAAAAACTAAGACAAAAAATAAAAATTAGAAAGTTATTAAACTAATTGATTATTATAAATTAAAATAAATAAATTAAGCATCAGTGAATGTGGCATATGACGGGATACAACTATAAAAATGAATTGAAATTAGAGCTAGCAGTTTGAAAATAAACTATTCTGCCTAATCTAAAAAGAAATGATTCTCAGCAGACGGGAAAGTAATTATTAAGAGGTGAATAAAAATGCATGTTGCACTTATTGTTCCAATACTTTTTCAACGGCAAACCGCAAACCCATGCTTAGTGTGCAAATGAGTCTACCGTGCTGCTTATGTAAAAATAATTTCAGAAAACATGATACTGTTTTTAACTATTCTAACTAGCACATTCGGTAGAATAAAACTACTTTGCAGTAAAGAACTATAAAAGCTACTTCAATGTTGCTGGCCAGACTTGTGTGAATTTCGCTCTAAGCTACAAGGAATTTGTAGACCTGATTGGTCGACATATTGCACAGAAGCCTGGCCAGCAACAGTAGTCATGATGGCTTAATCATGCTGGATAGGTTTCTAGTTTAGTTTTAAAAACACTCATGCAAAAGATTAAATCGGTGCAGATGCAATGAATACAAAAACAGCCAGTCTTCCTTAACCTGTTCCTTCATGTTTCCGAAAAATTGAGATTGGAAATATTTTGTGCCATCTCTTTGAGGAATTCTTCTATAGAAACTCATTTCATTTTCGACGGTATGATAGTGTGTTTTTATCGGAAGAATCAGGTCAGGAAAACAGGACTTTGTGCACAAACATGCATGGTTTGATGAATATAACGTATTGTGCTTTCCAACGAACAAATCTCGAGCTCATTCAATTTTCACATGCACTCAATTCATCCGGATAAAGTTTTTGGCAAGGAGGAATTAATGTGAAAAATTTATTTTATTAAATTCTGATTTGACTACACGACTACACCTACGGTAAAAATTGATTTGTAGTGCCTATCCATGATTGCACTTATTGCAATTTTATACCTGTGAGACCAATCTTGGTTGTCAAAACTTAATCCAGCATGGAAGTGCATGGCCTCATATCAGGATGAATAAAATTAAAGGTTTAGGAATACAGAGAGAAAGTAATTTCAAACATTTACTCCCCTTTGTAAAACCGTTCTTTGCGGGTTTAAATTAAGTTTTGAAGGAACTATATTAGATTAACATGGAAATGAACGTTAATTACAATTCCAACTCATTATTTGGCACGAGGCTTTAGTTCTTGTACATCTTTTTACTACTCTTTGGGGGTAAGGGGATGGATAGACTATAATTACTGCTCTGGAAGGAGAGTGGTATCCCTTGAGAGCTTGCACTTGCATGCCAAAGTTAACTAGGACTTCCAAGAAAGTTCTCGATTGTTCTCTATAGTACCTATACATTCTCTGAAGTTCAAAGAGATCCTACGTAAAAATGAGTTGAATTAGAAATACCAACCTTCATCATTAGGAGTAGTGTATTAAGGACGATGAGGAGCATAATGAAGAACTCGAAAGGAGTGGAAGCAACAATTCTCCAAATTTTGTACTTTATCGAGTCACGATCCTTTGGCATATATCTCTCCAAAGGGCGAGCACCAATAGCAAAGTCAATACATGATTTCTGTGAAAGTGTAAGCCAAGTTAATTCGAATAGTACATTTTTGGATTGTAATTTGAACGCACCTTGCCCCAACTTTACAATCTTAAACCAACTACTTTTAATGATTACCTGGTTTTTATCCATTTCTCCATCCTGCAGTTCGGCTTCTCCTTGCTCTTGAAACGTAATGATAATCAAAGCTACGAAAATATTCACAAAGAAAAATGGGAAGACAATGAAATAGACGATGTAGAAAATTGACATTTCAATCCTGTGATGAGGTTTAGGACCATAATTTTCTCGAGTAGCTGCCATTGAATTTTGGAGTATACTATAGAAAAGTTAACACGTTTAGCTTAAAAAAGACAATATAAAAAGTTATTTCCAACTTACGTCGGCCATCCTTCTCCAGTTTGAACTGCGAAAAGTGTTAGCATAGCTATAGCTACATCATCGTAGTGAAAGTCTTGTTTGTCCCAGTCCCGTTCAACCACTTTTGGAGGTCCAGAGCCTTCAAACTCAAAGAAATGACCCTGGCACTCTGCCTCTGTCTCTCGACTAAAATCATTACAGAACTGAAAGCGTCCGTTGAACAGTTGAACAGCAATGACAGCGAAAATGAACTGTGAGTACAGTTAAATGATTATTTTATCTGAATGGAATTTGATAGTTCATTGATAGGCGTTCCTTCATTTTGATCAGAAAACTTACCTGGAATAGCAAGTACACAATTAAAATGTTAAAGACATTCTTGAGCGAATTGACAACACAGTCGAACACAGCTTTAAGTTTTGGAACACGTTTTATGGTTTTTAAAGGTCGCAAAACACGGAGCACTCGAAGGGATTTGATTGTATTTAATTTGCCAGTTATATCACTCGCCGGGCCTTGGGATTCGCCGGTTTCACCACCCCCTTGCATTGTCCTAAATTTCAATGCATATGTTATTCAAAACTGACCCAAAAAATCTAGCTCATCATTGACTTATCAAAATTGAAGCAAAATAAGCATTCAAGAAAGCATTTGTATTTGTAGCTTGGCAGCATTTCTGCAGAAATGTACTCACTGATAAAATGCGAAGAGTGCACAAATGACGACTACAGCGTCGAGAATATTCCAAAGGTCACGACAGTAATGATCCAGGATGAAATACTACGCCTAAATCTACGACCTACAATCAACCAATACAAGATCGTTACTGTAAGACCTTACGCAAACCAAAATTACATATTAGATTTTCAATATTTACTTAATATATACTTAATATTAGAATGGAATGAGCATTGCAGTAATTCAAAATGCGTCAGTCCGCCAATACTTTACGCAAATTACGAAAATCAAGCAGAGCGAATTGCTCTTTCTTTGGTGAAGTTGCACAATTGTTTTGTGAATCACCGTTCAAAGTTCGATATATACAACTAAGTCTACAGCCGACAGATTGCTCTAAAGCTAATTTAAAGTTTTTTTGTTGTTCACGAACTTCATTTCAAAGACAAATGAGGTTATTGCGCAGCCGACAACTATGGAGTCCATTAAATTCCAAATATCTCGAAGGTATGAACCAGGGTGAAGGACGATTCCATTATCCACCACCTTCTCGAGTTTCACAAGCGTTAGTGTAAGATCGGATTAAGAGTAAAATTTATCGAGCCGCTTAAAATAATAATATCGTGGTACACTGATTTTACGTCTCTCATGTTTCAAATTATAAAGAATAGTACTAAGAATTATCTAATAAAATATTGAGGTTTTTTAATTCTTTAAACTTCATGAAAATACTCGGGAGTTCTAAAAAAATGAATTGATAAAAAATGAGTACCTTCAGTAGCATTTCAATTGTGAAAACTCCTGTAAAGGCGTAATCAAGGACGTTGAGAAATTTGTTTCTCTCGGACTGCTCCCGGACTGGATCTTCTGCTGCCAATGCAATACTACTCAAACTGATGACTAGCATAATGAACATGTCGAAATATCGAAGATTCACAACCCAATGGGCCGATTTTCTCACTCTAGAAAAGATAGAAAAAAATATTAATCGAGTTTCACTTCGGGCATTAAATACTTTTTCCTTTTCTTTCATGAGCGAAGGATTTTCATTTATGATATTATAGGCTAATATTAGATGAAGCCTATTTTGACTTGGGATTCTTCTAAGGGTACGCAAGAAAACAACGGACTGATATTTTAAAATGCATAGGTCAAAAGATCATACGAAGAAACAAAGGCGTAATTCCTGCATGATTGGTTTTCTAGATTTAGAAGCCAAGAAATCAAAGTAGAGTGAAAAGGCATTTACGGATTGGTAGGAGAAAAGATGAACATGGAAGAATAAGGAAGCATTGGCTTGGGGCCAGTTGGTTCCTCATCATCGTCTGTATTATCTTTCTTTGAATCTTTCCCATCAACTCCATCCATTGAGTCCCCTATACCCATATCTTTGTTCATTTCTTGCTGAAGTTTCTGGAAAGATGACAAGACGTATTAATTACAGGAAATGATGATATTTCGATAATACATCCAAGGCACGTACTTCTCGATCCTCTTCTTGGGCTTCTTCCTCTGCGGCAGTGAGTTCTTGTGCGTTGGCCAAATTGTCTACAAACGAAATGCAAATATAATAACATTCTCAATGTGCCCTTACAATGAAACCTATCTTGGTGGGACAGAAAACATGTTCAATTTTTGTTTTGATTGCATAAAAGATATTAATTATTCTTGTATTAAAGGTTAATTCTAATTAATTCTAAATCCATGTCTCTCCGACAGGATTACTTACCGACGGCAATAGCCAAGAACACATTGAGAAGCGTATAATTGCCAAATAAGACGAGAATAATAAAGTACAAACTATAGATCATTCCTTTCTGGTATCCCCCTTGAGATTGAATTCCGTGGTACATCAACTCGTTCCAATCTTCACCCGTCAGTATCTAGCAAGGTGAAAGTAGAGATTTAGCCTCATCAGTATGAATGATGCTTACACCACTTAAGGCATCGAGACGAGACCCGATAACATCATGCATAAAATATCAGAAAACCCCATAGGAGAGGAGAAACAGAAATAATACAAAGAGAGAGTGAAAATCCAATCAATCTGACCTGAAACACGGTGAGCAACGCAATTGGAAACGAATCAAAATTCGTCGGTGGTGTTCCTTTCCCTGGATCAACTTCATTAAATTGTCCACCGAACAGTTGCATGCCCAGGAGAGCGAAAATGAGAATGAACAGGAAGAGTAGAAATAGCAGGGAAATGATGGAACGCATGGAACTCAGTAAGGAAATAACAAGGTTTCTCAGGGAGGACCAATATTTGGTAACTTTGAATATTCTCAAAAGCCGAAGGGCTCGAAGAACGGAGATGCCGAATGAAGTCTCTGGATTAAACTCTGACCAAATTACTTCAAATATGGACCCAGAAATTACGACCGAGTCGAAACGGTTGAACGAGGACTCAAAGTAAATGCGTGGCCCCAAGGCATACAATTTGATCAGCATCTCAAACACGAAGAGACCGAGAAAACCATATTCGGCAAAATCTAATTCCGGAAAATTAGGAAAATGGCGTTAATAATTCAGTTTGAATTTACGACTTTTTGCTAGCCCCAGTAGATCAACAAATATCTTGTCTAAATATTTTAGTAGTTGAAAATTATTTCTGGAAATGTCAAGTTAAATTCATAAACGAAATTAATATTGTATATTGTATCACTATGAGGGCAGCAAGCACATTTATTTCGACGTACGATTACTTACAACTAAAATCATCTAGCCATTTCGGCTGGCCATAGTGTTCGACGGCGACACAGACAGTGTTTAAAAAGACTAGAACAATGACGAACCAGTAGAACCATTGTTGTTTAACCGTGTGTCTGATCCCGAATCGGAGACGTTTCTCAGCCCGCCAAAATCTTCTGCATGCCCCCTGATTTCGGACTTTTGACTTGAGGTACGCTGCGCGGGGAAATCCTACGATCAACATAAATCAAGCTCTACACGTTGGCAATGAATTCAAAGCATGCGACTATTGACAACTACAATCAGTAAACCCTATTGGCTAACCTACCTACTTGACTAATTTTCCTCTTTTTAGATTTTAGTAAGTGGCCACTAGTAGATTAGAAACAGACTGAATTGCACAAAACGCAAGCATCTAGTTATTAAACGACTAAAGTACTTTCTTGTAAAAATGAATATGAGCAGCAGTGAAACTAGCACATTCCACGGTTTGTTGGCAAAAATTAAAAAACTGTCTGAAAATGAATTTATGTTGATAAAATTGAGTAATAATATCCGAACAATTCCACATGAGCAAATATTCTTGTGTAATGCCAGTCAACTGTACCGTTATCATTTGAGTGACATTGCAAATTCAAAGGATTCCACCGAACAGAACATCGTATCTTTGTCTGGTGTGCGTAGTCGGAAATTCAGGCAGTAAGCAGTGCAGGCACCGTTATATCTGATAAATGTCTCCGCAAATTAATTGTAATGCAAATTTATTTTCAGTCCACTACTACCTAGCACTGCAATCTACAGATTAAGTGCTGTTACTCACTATTTTTATTAGCTACGTTGTTGCTAAAAGTACAAAGAATCTGTTTGAACTCTCCGCAAACGATGGAAAGAAAATTGAATGCTGATGACGCACAGGCCAATCACCTTTTGATTTCTTCTTGAGGGGAACTATAAATGGAGGAACAAGGAATAATAGGAAAAATTTGTGTAAATGTATGTTTTTGTAGAAAATAACTTCCTAATTCTCTTTCAGACTTTGACCATGACAGTGTAAATATTTCCCTGTGGAGTACAAATTTGAAATATAATTCACCATCATCGACGTCTTCGCCTTCATCCTCCTCTTCCGTATCTGTACTTCGACTCTTTCCCAATGCTTTTAATTTTTTACGTTTGGCTGCTGCTCTTCGTCTAGCTTCCATAATTCGCATCTTTTCTTCTTCTGAAGTTCGCTCTTCGGCCAAAATGACTTCTTCCGCCTTGCAGATCCATTCAACGTAACCATTCAATTCGCGTTCTAATTGTTGCTGGCGTCGGAGTTTAATGAAAGCTTGGCGGTTCTCAACTCGCTCTCTTTCTTTGGCAAATTCACTACAAGAATTGAGAATACAATTATTTGCAGGTACAAAATATTTGCAACTCGACGTTTTCTCGTTGATATTGCCCTACAAGTTAGATGTTCATTAGTATTCAAGTTAAGAGAAATATTTATTTTAGCATCCAAAGCTTAGGTTGAGAATTTTATATTTCTATTACAAGTACCACTTTAAGTAGCTTGGAATGGATGAATGGGATTGGTATGTTTGTCAGGGGATACTTGAAAATGTGATTGTCATGAATTATTAAGTTTGAGTGACTTTTCTTTCTTACCCGGAGAGAACACCGAGAACGAGATTGAGCATGAAGAAAGATCCGAGCACAATGAGAGGCACAAAGTAAATCCAGTTAAACATGCTCCCCAGAGCATCATTGGTCTAAAATACAAACGAATAATTAAACAAGTAGTCTCTTGCACTGGGTGCTAAGGTCTTCTTTAGAGCTTGAGAGCTATTGCCAATACTTATTGAAATATTTGACGAAAAAAATCAAGAAATCTCAAAGAAACATAAAAATGCAGCACTAAACATTTAATTTGTCATTGAATTTTACCCAGTAAAGGATGTTTGTCCATCCCTCCATTGTGATGCACTGGAAGACAGTGAGCATGGCAAACCCAATGTTGTCGAATGAAGTGATTCCGTTATTCGGGCCAATCCACTTGTCCATACACATGGATTCGGTACCGTTGCAAACATATGCTCCCCATTTTCTGTCCTTCTCATTATCAGAGTAACAAGGCGCTGGAAGGAGGCCTTCCTCAACTATCTCATCTATAATTTTATTAAAATTATAACACGCTAATGATGTAAAGTGCTTATAATTTTACGTGTAATACGATTTTAAGAAATTAGTACAAACACTAGCAACTTACCTAAATCTGATAGGCTATAGCAAGTCCTGTGCAATGCCCCGCAGTAAAATTCTAAGCCGATAATAGCAAATATGATAATGGCAAAGAGAACAAGTAAGCCAATTTGGAGAAGCGGAGCCATTGCTTTTATTATCGACTTCAAGACGACCTGCAAACCTATTTTGAACAAACTTCAATTACCAAAAGCGCTTAAAGCATTGTAACCCAGAATTCACAGATCATTAAAGAATTTGAGCAGTAGAAGTCATGGAAAATGATTTACGAGTGTTGTAAAAGGTGAAGGAAATGAATTAGGATCGGTTCCAGCCGTTCAGGTTGAAAAAACAAAACAAGTAGGTAAACTAGATTTCTTAATTGGAAACTAATTACTAAACTTTGTAACTACGACTAAGAGAATTAAAAAAATGTACTCGGTAATTCCAGAAACAAGTTTGAGAGGTCGAAGGACACGGATGGCTCTTAATGTTCTCAGATCTACGCTCAGGTCCACATATTTTTGAAGAACCACAGTCATGAACCTATGGGTAAAATTAAAATAAAATCTAAATCATCTACTAAGCAACTAATTCTAGAAATTACTAATTAAATCATTCTTATCTGTATATTTTTATCTAGTGAACATTCGGGCCAGTCTAAATTAATTTATTTTCGGTTTGTACTCTCACAATAGAAAGTTTGTAATTGGTGAAGACACATAACTAATACTAGTTCATAGTAATACATTAATTTTGAGTTTTATTAATCGTAGACGCAATCGAATATACTTAAAGTATTTCTGGAAAAATGAACGTCTAGATGAGATGACATCTTAATAGAGTTCGGACTTTAGTCGACTGTATTAAAGATCAACGGATTATTCAATTAAACTGGTGATAATGATTTTAAATTCCAGGAAATGGGTCAGTGTTGTACAGCTTTTCAAGCCTGAACCAGAGCAGTATGACCATCTTATTATTCATTGCGTGAATATTGTGGCATATGGTTTGTCTGTAGGGTAATCGAATTTGATGAATTGCATGCTCTTGTAAGCAGAAATATGCCGTTCCTGACTATTGAATTCAAGTGTCCATGATGGAAATGGAAATATACATTTTTTGATCTTCTAAGTAAAAATGATTAGACTAACCTAGAAATAAAACTAGTATCATTCTCAAACGAAGTAAATTATCTAAAAGTTGCATTGTAGAACTAATATTGAATAGTTTGTAAGGAATCAACGAAGATGTAATTAAAACACTTCTGAGAATTCTGTGACAAAATGATAAAGGAATATGAGCAATGGGTGAGGTTTGAAATCATAAAAGTTGCAAGCAGTGAACTCACTGGGTATTCTGGAGACAAGTTTTAGTGGTCTCAATACACGAAAAGAACGAAGCATCCGCATGTCAAAATCCAGCTCTGACTCGATCAAAAGCGTCATCGATCTATCCTCCAGGAATGGCAATTGTATCAGTGTGAATAGATTATAAACCAGCGTACACATCCAGACAGCCCACGCAGCCAGATGTGTTCGTCCGGATTAATCATCTAAATCGTCCAATGACTAACTTTCCAACTAAGCTAAGGAACTTTGACTAATTTTAAGTCTGCTAATTCTAACATCAAAAACAGAACTTCTCTGACACAAACTTTGTCCTTCTATTATCTCTGCTACTTCCATCGAATCTCTCTGGTAAGACAAATAAAGTACTAGTGACGAGTGATGGCTCTAATTGGATATCAGCTTTCTAGAATTATTCATGTGTAACGATGACGAATACCCCTAAGAAACTAGTTCTAATTAGCTTAGCTATCATGTAAATTCTAGAGTTGCCAAACTATGCATTTCTGCATAAATAAGGTGATATTTTTAAAGAAAAATATTAGTGCGAACGTACCCGGTAACAACAACAATGAAATCCATTAGGTTCCATATGTTTCTAAGGTAGGAATCACGATGAAGCACAAAGCCCAAGGCCAGAATTTTGAGCGACGCTTCCACACAGAAAATACCTAAGAAAATACTCTCCGTTTCGTCCTAAAATAAATCCAAATAGAAAAGTTTTTCTATTAGCAAAATCATCAGTATTCAGTCCATCAGTTATAAAGCGTAGTACAATTTTGAGACTGAATTTTCAGAATTTAATTTATTTAAATTTACTAATTTCAGGTTCAATCATCAAACTTATTGAAATAATTATTATCTGATCTTTTGGATGTTTGTTAGATTAATAGTAGTAGAAGGAAGTCGACTATGCAAGGTGAAGTAAATCATATACCATAGATCCCACAATACACTTACCAATTTCTGTGCAAGAACCGTCTTGTCCGTATTGGGAAGATGTTCCTCCAGAGCGAGAACAATACAATTTGCAATAATAGTGAGCAGGACCGCATATTCGAATGGAGGCCATTCAATGATGAACCGTGTGCATCGTCGAATTTTGGTATCTTCAGAGAAAATAAATAGTGACGAAGGACCTGTAGCATGTGGTCCTCCAGGCCCTTGCCCTCCTGATGTCCCCGCACTTTTCCGAGCCATGATAAATTGCCCGAACGGGCGAACACTTCCCCAGTCACTACTTCCTCCACCAAATCGGCCACCTTTGGCAGCGGAACGATTTTCGGCCGCAGCTGCCTCTGCGGCTGCCAACCTATTTGGTAAATAAGAAATGAAAGATAGGCAAGAGAAAAGAAAGCACTATCATAATACCATTTGTCAATGTTCTTAAGTAGGCTTGGTTTGCTTTTCCAATAGAAGTAGTAACGAGTTTCTGTTCCAACTAAAGCTAACTCTCTCTTTGTGAATTGTCGATTTGGTCGCAATGTTTTTATTTAACATTAAGCTTTTGGAGGCTTAGCTGCTCTCCTTCAAGCGTTGCTGCCTTAATTTCACCCTAAATTTAGCAGATGTAAGAGACAAATTAAAAAAACACATGAAGAGTCAAATGTAGAGTAAAATAGAAAAGATTTATTAATAGGTCTCATCATGAAAAACATAGGATCAAAGACTACTTTATAAATCTTGAGTCTAGTAGGACGACTAGTAAGGTCTTCTAAATGAACAACCTGTAGTAACAGTCGGACTCTGATAGCTGCTTTAATAATTTAGTAAATGGATCTCCGTAGTCATACCGAATAACTATGCTTCACACTTTGGCTTTCACTTGCAAGTAAAAATGTAGCGTTCAATTCACCACAGCTGTGAGAAGCTGTGCTATTGCCTGACTTTGCTAAGTTCGTATCAATTGACGAAACTGTTTTTAGGAAGTAGCTCCCATTTAATTGCCAGTTACAAGATGAAATTCTAGTGACTTCATGCAAAATAACTGTGTAGGTCATGAACTTGATAGGATCGAGAGATAGGTCCCCTCTCTGGAATGTTTGAAATAGATTTGGCAAGTTCAATGATAAATAGTTTGTGAAATTAGAGGGCATTCAACTGAGCGACCAGAGTGAGTAAGACAATTGGAGGATTAAGCCTTCATTCAGATTCGCCTTCAACACAGGTTGACTTTATGGCTAATAAATAGTTTCCCTCCCTTCCGCCCACATTAAGGAAGGTATTATTATGAGCTTCACAGAATTCGCCTACTATGAGGGTGAGTCACACTTGAATCGATGAGAATGAGTTAACATGTGTCGGTGACCACGTTTCGCCCAACCCAATTGAGGGTGTTTCTGGAGTATGCAATCTTGTTATGAAAATAACTCAAGTGCTGGTTTTGGGTCTTGTACCCACCCTGAGATTAAGTTGATAGCAATTCCTTCTTCGACAACGAATTCTGGTCGTTTAATCAGGCTGTATATTCGTGTACAAAGAGAAAAATTATCGAATCTATTCCCAAACTCAGAGTATATCTTGCTAATTTAGTTTCATTTCAGTCCATTTTTTCTACTGAGATTTAATGATCCATAACTTTCACCTCAACTTAATTCATGGCGACAAGATGTACTATATCAAAATATGGTTAGATGCATAAGATCGTTCATGGGTACAATATTACTGTACAAGATCGCGATGAATTATTATTCATCTAGACCCGGTTATGATTGATTATTCCAGGTTTTCTAGTTCCATTAGTAAATTAAAGTTATTTTACATAATAGACCAATCAAATTCTCCAACTTCCGCAACCACATTCCTGTAGCACTTTAGACTGGTATTGCTGAATTTTAAATGAAGAGAGATCACAGTTTAAAAATGAACTTGAAACTATTTTTGAAACCTACCGACCAGTTTCGGGAATTGATAAAAACGTATACAGAAGGAGAGGAGAACAAATTACATACCGTTGTTATGAAATCCGTTTTATCCTCGGCCCTTAAGAAATGACTGAAGATGACACACAGGAAATGTCACAAACACCCAAACACCTGACATGCTTAGGGGAGAAAACGCATCTGCGAATGGTAATTAAACCAAGTGTACGAAAAGACAAGGGACATGAAAATTGGTCAATACAATGAGATTTAAAGTTAAACTTAACTAACGTCATTCCACAACTAAGTAGTGAGAAATGTCTAATTGTCTGCAAATTGTGATCACATGTAAGTACTTTGTTTTATATCTAAATTATTAAAGGTAAGAAGCAGTCCTAGTCTTCCTATATTTTAAATTTAAATTGAACAAAAATTAAACACTCTGATCTATCTTGCCCGGGTTTTTAAAAATGTGTCTTTCCTTTCTTTACAAACTGTTGGGCATTTCCGCACCCTTCCCCACAAAGTAAGTAGACTACAAATATTATGTCAAAGAGTCTAGTCGTCGTCTTGACGGGCCAACGGAAGGAAAGCAGGAGGTAAGTTCAATGTAGTGTAGGTATGTTGTGTCCTGTCCCCATGTATAAAACATACATAAGAGCAGGAGTAGAGTGCTACTCCTTGCAGCTGCTCTCGCGGGCATGTGTACGAAAATAAGATATGGAGAAAGCAGAACTTTCAGACTGAAAGACCCTGCCCGATTCCTTGCATTCTCACACCAGCCTACATCTGGCTGAACAGTCTGACTGTCGGTCTGCGCAAAATTTGGGTCAATTTTTGCGCCGCTCAATACTCTACCTCCATTATACAGAAATCGATGCCTTTTGAACGAACAGAGCAGTCAACCCGAGCTGCTGGAGACGGAAACAAATTTCAAAAGAAGCATTCTGCTCCATTCGTTGGAACTGAGGCGAAGGAATGAAAGTCAAACTCGGAGAATGACTGCTTTCCTTGTTCAGAGAGAGCAGGGAAAGATGTACTTTCACTTTCCCGCTTCGGCTTTCTCCGTCCAACTCACGTCTTCGCGCCCACGATAATCCGGTGTCTACATTACAAATCTTTCGCTTTACATTTCAGTGGAGGTGCTTATCTTACATTAAAACGAGTAATAATTCCTACTCACAGAAACTTGTAATTCTAGCCGATATCCGACAAGCCTGATCGACTAAAAGCAATTTTCTAAAAAGCCGACCCCAGTTTAATTAGAAATAAAAAAAAGGATATACATTTAGTCTATGCTATCGGTACAATAAAATACCTGAATATTTTGACAGATTATTGGGGCCTAAGTTATCAACGAAATAACCATGGAGCAAAAAATACTCAACTTATATAGAAAACTATACAAGATTTAAGAGTTTTCTTCTAATAAGTGACGGCAATTTCTTCCTGGTAGTTATTTTTATAGGCACATAAACGTATGAGCTAACCGTTCGGTGGAAAATTCAAACCCACCCTTTGTTGGCATATTTTTTGTCTTATCTTGGAATCGGCAAGATACGAGCGTTGACCACATATTATTTTTCATTGCCATTGAAGCTGAAGTCACAGTAATCAAGACTTCTAAGAGATTAATTAACAGAATTGATAAACTTCTCGGATTTGGCGATAGGAAAAGAAGCGAAACGATAGAATAGATGTGCGGACATATTTTGATATCAAACTTCGATTTTTATGAACTTTGGTTTAAGCCAAGTCCAGCCTCATTATTGAGTAAAATATTAACTGAGGGATATGATGAACATCACCTGTACATGGCGCTGCACTAGCGGAGGAATTTGGTCATTTTGGTCAAAGGATGACAGTCATTGATACAGTTATTGTTCCTTTTTGCTATAGTTTCTGATTCTCAACGCTTTTTAATCCTTTTCAACGTCTTCTATTTAGGATTTTTATGAACTTTGGTTTAAGCCAAGTCCAGCCTCATTATTGAGTAAAATATTAACTGAGGGATATGATGAACATCACCTGTACGTGGCGCTGCACTAGCGGAGGAATTCGGTCATTTTGGTCAAAGGATGACAGTCATTGATACAGTTAATGTTCCTTTTTGCTATAGTTTCTGATTCTCAACGCTTTTTAATCCTTTTCAACGTCTTCTATTTAGGCGCTCCATCATTTTAGCCACAAATTTTAAATTTGGTTGTGTTAATGTATGTCAATTAAAAGATAACTATTTACAAATATATAGACAAACGCATTTGCTTCATAAAATTTCAGATCTAATGTCTATAGACTAAAGAGAATGTGGCCAATATAAGACATTCGTTGCGACTTGAAGGATACAAAAACTCGGGTAGCGCACGTAATTCTCGTATATACTAAAACAATAGTTGTGAACACTTTGTGCGTTTCACAAAACGTATTTGCAACGTCGCAATTAATTAAGAACTTGTTCCGACACATTCTACGGTCCTGTAATTCACACAAGAGCATGAATTTCTAATCCGAGGCGTTGGTCTCACGAATAAAATATTCAGACTAAGTAAGTGAACGTTTGTACACTACATGCTTGGTCTAGGTAGACAGAAATGAGGCTCTCAGCTGTTTCGTTTCTTATTGGAAAATGGAAACCTCATAAAATGGGATTTCAAATATTCCAGCACAAGCACAAGCTAATTTCATTTAGCTTGGGTTACTAATTTCCATTGCGACTACATTATCATGTTCCAGTGAACCTGATAATTCTATGATTTTAATTATTCATTTATTCCCCTATCAGATCTAATTAAAATAGGAATTGAATTTCGAAATTTTCGGAGAAAGGCGCAAGACCAACAAACAAATAAGTATTTTAACGAGAAATCGTTTTTACAGTTCGATGCAGTTCTATCTAAATCTGTGGTTCCAGAATTCTGAAATTCCACCTCAGGCTGCTATAATTCCAGTCGGATTCTCAATACTTTCTCTGTACCAGATTGATAGAATTTTTGTTTGGTATGAGCAATCAGCAATCATGTACAATTTCTTATATTGTGTAAAAACTTTCTTGAGTATACTTACAGCGGCTCTCTGATAACCACTGTTAACATTTTTGGCATTTGTCTTTTGTCAAGAACTTTTCAATATCTTGGCAGGAATGGAATGATACTGATACTGGTGATGAAAAAGTTTTCTCATTCGGAAAACACGAGCAAACGGCTCTTGAAGAAATGTCTCTTCTTTGCCATCACTCAAAAGTGGAAATTCTTTCCTTGAATTCTAAACGATACCAAAGAAAGTAGGGTCAGGCAATTCGTGCTTTTCTTCTTCTTGCTGTCGACCTGGATTTCTGTCATCTCCAGTATTCCTCGTTGGATTCCATCGTTTTCCCCACATTGTCATACTACTTTACATTTTTACAAGTAAAAGACTAGCTTAGACTTCCTGACACGAAGCGACAAAGGTTTTCTACTTTTCCACTTGAGTTATTCCGCGGATTCACTCCACTACTTCGCTATAAGTAAGTCACACCTTTTCGCTTCTTTAGGAAACAAGCCCAAAACTCCAGGTTTAGTTTACTTTGGCCAATATGCTCCTTGGTTGAACGAGCGCGTAGACCAAACCAGGCAATCGGTTCCCTCGCTATAATGGAATCATGCAGATTTCACCTGTCAGTTCCCAGCACACGTGAATAAACCCTTACAGTAGAGCAACATGCAAAAATCCGATGGAAATGTGTTACATCAATCCTGACAAGTCGAAGGAATGGAATACGACCGCCCTCCTCAGCAGAACATTAGTACGTTGTCAATCGACGAATCAAATTACTAACTCACCATCTGAACCCTTCATGACCCTGGTGTGTTTGTGCGTTCGCAAAACAGTTACCCATTCTGAAAGCTTTAAGATTAAAGTATTCGCTAACCTGCAATGTGCTGTCGATAATTTTAGCTCCCCTCACCTGACCCTTTCTGAATGCCTCGCTCAGGCGTCTATGACTAAGAACAGTAATCCCGAAAATTGCTTCGTTATGGAGCTAACCATAAGTCTTACTTTGACTCGGCACGCTCAGGAGTCGAGAATTGATGCATGGGTTCTCCTGCATATGGCCAACGTGTGCATCTATACAATATTTGTTTGTGTCTACACAAAATTTTCTCTTTTTCCGAGTATAGAATTCTAATGTGGCAAGGACAGACTGCAAATCCTCCCTTAAGTCATTACTGGAGAAGCTGTTGGGACGAGTCGGCTCGGCACTCCACAATTTTGAACCTACCCAACTCACCTTATCGGACACTGGAGAATAGCCTTAGCTCTAAACAAAAACTAGCATCTCCCTAAGCCAGGTAAGTTCAACGTCACAAAAAATCAACTGGCTTCGGGTCTTTCATTTTGTGAACTCAACGGTGTATAATGCAAGAGCCAAGGTGGGAATTCAAATTGGATTTCAGTCAAATTTTCGTAACTTGGGCTCTGGAGAATTGGTGATACATCTTCCTTAGAGTAAGAGTACGTATAAAATCACTAGTCGTAAAAATAAGGTAGGGCTATTCAGTTCCTAAGAGTTAAAATTGGTGAGGAGATACTTACATGATATCGCCCAATTTGAGACGAGTCTGGACCAAAGCACATGATTTTTGATCCTGAGTTGTAATGGCCCGTCGCCGACCTCTTCGAATCGGATGACTTCCTCCATTGTTCCCCAAGGTTGACATTCGGCGAAAGGCATCAGCCGAAGATTCCCGTTTTTGTTCCTGGCGTGGCCGCTGTGGAACCAAAACCTCTTGGACGGTGTCCTCTTCTTCTCCTTCCTCCTCCTCTTCTTCATCTTCATCCTCCTCCGCAACTTGGTCCAATTTATCTTCACCTTTTTTCATCATTCATTCCACCCAGACACCTGCTCACTTAAAGCATGTTCCAGTCTTTGGTAAATATCCTACGTCGTTTAGGCAAGAGTCCCTGGAAATAAAGTTAATAAAAAAATAAGTCCAGTAGTAAAAATTTGTTTCACCACAACCAATGTGATTGACATTATCAAGGACCATTGGTGCTTTTATCTATTCCCATCATCAGCTAACATTAGTGACGTTGGAAGACTAGTCTTGAAATAAACTATTCATGTGTAAATGGGTAGGTGAATATGCTCCCAACTTTGCAATAAACCTCGTAGCTTTTAGGCGTCAGTCGAGGCTTAGCTTAAGATACAAGCAAGTCTGTGCTGTATTCGTTATAAATTCAGCTCTGCTACACTCTTCGTCTAGAGTCCTCGTAACATTAATTCAATTCAACGTAATGGGAAACAAATCACTCGAACCGAAACGGCATAAGGTACTCAGGTACTTCAATCGTGCCAAACGCATTACAAGCAGTGCAAGCACTAGTATTTCTTCAAATCCATACTCTGTTACTGAACAAGGAAATTCTTAATATTACTTTAACCGTATAACAGCAATAGGCAATTTTTTTAGTTTCAGGCTTTTAAAACTAATATCTTATTTTTGGACACATGAACGTAGATCATGAAACAGAAATTTCTTAAATATCTCAAATTCTATACTTTCGAAATAAGCAGATTTTATTTTTAGCGCTACAAGTTTTTAAGGCACTTATCGATACCACATATTTGTTATTTATTCGTTATTTTATTTTATTTATCAGTGGCATGCATTTCCCAATTAATTCGGAAGTTATTCTGAAAAGTTTCAGAAACACAGATTGCAAATGAAGAGTTTCCAACAACCACCCATTCGTGCAAAAGTATAAACATTATTGGAGTAAAGAAACCAAAATCTTCGTTAGTCTACCGTCTATTCTATTAGTTCAGCTGATGTCTAAGACATGGCTGTGAGATCTTAGTACAACTTTGTGTTTGATTCGTGTAAGGAAGGAATGGTCGGCAATATCGACTGTGGTGGGTTCACACCAAATTAAGTTCTAATGATGGTTTTGGGCTAAGCAATAGGCTGACTTCAAAGTCGGAAAACGGTTATTTTCTGGCCCGTAATGGGAGTTTGCAAAGAGCATTGCAAACACTCAAGGAGTCTGAATCCAAGTGATCATTGGATTTTAGTCCTTCAAGTTTCACCATACAAACACTTTCTCTCTCTACAAAACCGTTTCTACTTTGGAGTTTTGGAGCGTAAGTCGCGGTATGTGCAGTCGTGCACGTACGTTAAATCGGAACGTAGAAATTCCATGATGTGGGCCTACAACCCTTTGGTTTCAAACCTTAACCTCAGAATTTCTAGTACCCCCACCATACACATTGAATTTGATTAGATTGATGAACTAAAACGACGGAATATATCCAAGATGATAGATAGACATAGAAATAAATGTCCACATATATACCGTCCTTTAGTTGAAAGTGTGACTGGTGGTTTTATTGTAATTCATAAATTACAAATCTGACACGTGGTGCTAAAATAAGGTTAATGTAGTAGTCATAGATCAAGGAGAAAGAACACATTGTTCTTTCTCATAAAATTAGAAGTGCATTTCTATTGATAGCCTACAGATAAGCACATGAGTCAGATTATTTTATATTTTGAAAATAACCGAAAGTTGATCGAAAGGGCAAAGCTTGGCCTGCCCAAACATATTCACGGTCGTCTCTTGTGTGCAGAAGCTGGACTGAACTACCTCCACACACGCAAACTGCTCGTTTATTTATTTCTGAAAGTGGAGTAGGATTGACCAAGCCGACTGCTACTTTCTTCATCTTTCTGATAAATTGTTACATTCTACTACCTCAAAATAACAACTCAAATCAAATGAAACAAAAATGAACATGCATGTCTCTTAACTTCACGAGGTATGGTGAAATTGGTTCATCGTTTTCATTCAGGCATGCGTATTTCTTTCCAAAAAGCAAAGCACTTTCAAAAGTAAGTGGATACAAAAATTAATTTCTGAAGTAAATATTCCAGACTTCAAAGTAAGATTAAACTGCTGTGTTGTTGGGAGAACCTTTGGACGCCGATGTGCTGACTACACAATACCGCATATTTCCTAGCCAAAATTACATTTCGCTGATATCACTGTCTGAGTAAAATTGGTGGCTCACTTCCGAACGGGTACAGAGTGCCAGAGCCAACGCCGTCGGATTATTGGACTTAGGAGAGACGGGTAGGAGTGTGAGTTAAATCCGAAAACTTGATTAAAATTTTACATTTGACTAAGCAAAGCATTTGGGATGTGTTGGGCTAAATATGGGAGATGAGAACATAGAGTCCATCGAGGGCAGGACTTGAAGCAAGGCTTTCTCCTCTGCTTCTGCCGTGTCCATGCATGTCCTCATACAAGAATAATGACTGATATGTGTGTCTCTGTGATAGGACATCCTCCAGGTAGGAAAGAGCTGTAACATTGAAGCACGGGAAGTTATAAGAGTGATGTGGCTTGATTAAATTTCCTAGTCTGAAGTGCACGGCTTCGGATTTCTCTGGGCATGTAATTAGTTGCCCGTGTCGCTCTCGGTTAGAACAGAAAGAAGTGATGGAGACAGAAATCCATCTGATCCAGAGGTTCCTCGACATGCTCCTGTCGTGCTTTCCTCCAAACCATGGAAAGTCCAAAGTAGAGAGAAAGTCGCGAGTAATCGATTCCATTACTGATCAGTCTGACTGACGACTGGTCGACCCCACCACATGGCATGGGGTTTGAACAAAGTGACTTTACCCTTTCACGAGAAAGATACGAGAGGTTAGTTCAAAAACACAGTGATAGGAAAAAATTATTTTTACTCTTCTACAGAAGTGTCAAATGGAAAAGCAGAGACTACTCACTCAACACGCTTGGGCTTTTCAGCGTCTACAGTTCAATCCTTACTCATCCTAATGTAGCATCTTGCCAGCTGTTTTACATACAAGACTTAAGCCTTTCTGAATCTTCACAGTACATAAAAATTCGTTTCCATCTCTACCTTGGTTTCACAGACATCATTCTGAGGAGGATATATTTTTTGCCTTAAGGTCTTTGACATGCTCAGTTAGACATTATTCAATTTCGACTTCAACGAAACTAACATTTCCTGTCACACCGTCACCTTTTTATTCAATTATATTTTAATTTTTTATCTACCGAAACGAACATCTTGCCTCATACGAATTTTCCTTACTGTTGTCTTTTTTGCAACAGAAAAAGACTTTTACTCTAACTCAGGTCTAAAATGGATTCAAGCTCGATCTCTTCTATTTAATAAAAAACATTTGGAATCAATGAGAAGATTAATACAATTGTAAACAGGCATGGCGAGACGACCAACTGTTGATTCAGGCAAACTGACAGCACGTGGACCCAGCTGCTTGTTTCACGACTCAGCCATTCCTCTGGCATTCTGAAAAGGGGAAGCAGTCTTCAGAGAAATGAGGACGGGGAAAAGATAGTGGTAAAGCCCACATATTATTTTTGTCGTGGTCTTGTTAAACATCCAAATAAAGTGTGATGAGTTTGTTAGGACACGAAGGAATCTGGCCAAAACAATGGAAAAATGTGAGTAGGATCATTCCTTCTGTAACAGATGTTTGTGTCTTTGTTTCTCATCGAATGACAAAGGACGGATTGAAAGACTGTAAAACATTTCAGAGGCGAAAGAGTAAGTTGTACTATTTCTCCTACATGGGCAATGTCATATGTGTATAATCGAGGAATAGTAACTGACTGAGTTTCACTCCATTTTGATCTCGCCTGCTAAAAGCATTAAAGCATTTCCTCCGTTGTCAAGGGAACAGCTTCTCATCTTCTCCTCACCGCCCTAACTTTCACTTGCAGATGCGATGGGACTAACAACACAATACACGTATGTAATATGAACGATAAGATGTGGAAATAGGGACGAAATAACATACTGACTTCCAAAGAGTTGTACAAAGTAGTAATACAAAATACGACTAAGAAATGAAAAACCGAATTGAAAAGGCAGACGAAATCTAAAAGTAGTATATAGATGAAGATAATCATTCCTTTCTCGTTGCTTTGCTCTTGCTTGTGGATTTACTGGTAGAGGAAAGAGGATAATAAAGAGAGCGACCAACCATTCAATAGTATTTTCTTCATTCGGTAGAGAAGAAGAAGGTTCTTCTTGAGAGACACTCCATGGAATGACATACTACCTGCGGTTATGTCAGCCTCTGCCTACCTCTAAGTCAGGGATGTCACAGCATTCCCTTTCCTCGTCACCAACCATTACTCTGTCTATCTATAACTTTCTCTCACAAGAACCTTTACCTGAGCTCCCTGTCACATCATAAGTCGAGACCTTTCCTACTCGCAAAACATGGCTGTAAACAACAACGGCATGTTTGACTAACCCAATACACAGAATATAATAAACTTTAGGTATTTGCTAATCGATAGACGCTTGGAGTTTAATCATCAAGGCGTAATGAATGCTTTTAAAGATAATTGGTATTTCTTAATTTTAATTAATGATTTGTTAACACTGTTCTTAACTGCACGGCTACATTATGGAAATTTTTTCCTTGGAATTATTTCTTGTACATAAAATGTAAATATTATATAAACGCAAGTATTTCAACTTCGGAAGCTATTAGCTGTTCTTGTAAGTTTGATTCCGTTATACGATAATATGGTATATCACACAATCTAATGCTACTATGTGTATTATGATTAGAATAGTCGGTTCGACATATCTTGAATTCATCTGACTGGATATCAAATGACAGCAGACTACTGTCAACTTCATGAATACAGAACTTGAACATTGCTAAAAATTTGATGTTAAGGAAGGGTAAATAATTCCTTTTCATCAGCCAAATTCTTATTACGAATTTTAATAAAATATTTTATTTTTCTCTTAAGCATTAAGAGAAGTTAGATAGAAATAGGAAGTTTGAAAGCTTTAGTCGTCCGAATATCCAATCAGTTATTTTCCGCAGGAAAAAGTTCCTCGGATGTTGATATTATAGTGAACATCATAATTAAGGGAATGAAACTAGAAACTCGAAAGTCTGGGAACAGTAGTGTATTCATTTCCCTATAAAAATCGGATTTGTTCCTATGGGTTGAACAGATGGGGTTATGTAATTAAATAAAATGTTTCACCTTTACCAGTTCCACTTTCTCATTCCGAACATTCTAGACAATCTCTATTATTCAGATTTTTATGTAAACCTCTTGCTAAAAATGCTCATTTTTGCTAAAATTAACGTAGTTGGAGTAACTAGTTCCCATTTTTGCTATAATATAATTTTTGGATCTTTCTAAGCGCAAGTGTATTGAAGTACAATAATTATTGTCATAGTTTCATAGGACACAAGATGTTCTCTGCTAATGCAGAAAATAGGACGTACAGTCGACTAAAAGAAAGAACTTCCATCTCAAGGTTCTAACTGGATTTACCGTTGCCAGGGCAGCACGGTGGTGAAGAACACCGATTTTAGTCTTCCTTCGCTCTTTACTAGTAAATCTATCTCAAGTTTGAAGACATCGGTCGCCTAGCACCAGCTAAGAGAATATCACCAGAAGAGCCCACAACGAATCCCTCGACAATCTAATGACTTTCCTTTACCTAAGTATACACTCATTACGATGGCTACATAAATGAGATAGTAGTTACGAAAACTCCTGACAGAACGACTATTAGAAGATAATTAGTTCTCAAAAGTCAGAATTCAGAACTGATGAACGATCTAAATCAAGGGTAAATCCAATATTCCTTTGGAAGTGCCTACCTGCCTTTATGGCAACTATTTTAATTCGATGATAATTCTAGCTCTTCATAACTATTTTTAAACGCCCGTCTACTGAAAGCACTAAATTCTATTGACGGTTAGATATGATATGTAGTAATCTGATACTGATACTAGTACTCGTACTTAATTTCTAAGTTTGTTGTGTATGATAATTTTAGCTCTTCATAACTATTTTTAAACGCCCGTCTATTGAAAGCACTAAATTCTATTGACGGTTAGATATGATATGTAGTAATCTGATACTGATACTAGTACTCGTACCTAATTTCTAAGTTTGTTGTGTACAGACAACCCTGTAATTCTTGTTTGATGAAAAATATAAAAATGAGGAACTATGGCACTGTAATTGCGGAATAATTCGGCTCTCAGGTTTCACCGTCGTTAAGTTGAACAATATCAGATAGATTTACATTTGTTAAGCAAAAATCGGGACTGTCAAATCAAGGTTTTCCACCTTAATGTAAATTTAAAGTGTACAGACAACCCTGTAATTCTTGTTTGATGAAAAATATAAAAATGAGGAACTATGGCACTGTAATTGCGGAATAATTTGGCTCTCAGGTTTCACCATCGTTAAGTAGAACAATATCAGATAGATTTACATTTGTTAAGCAAAAATCAGGACTGTCAAATCCAGGTTTTCCACCTTAATGTAAATTTAAAAATTGAACATCGCACTAAAACACGTCTAAAACCTTACAATATTTACTCGTTGTAGCAATGTACTTCGTTCAAATAACTTATACACATCGTGTTATTACCTCATACTCATAAAAGCTAATCAATTACTACTATTTTGTGATGAAGTAGTAAATTTCTGTGTGTTTATGATAATGGTATTTATACATAAATTCGTGACGAGTCTAGAGGGAAGGTGAAAACAACTGGAGAGAGTACAAAAACGGAAAAGATTTTGGCTCATGAATTCATAATGAGCCAAACATCGAGGAAAGTGAGAGGATAAAAATGTAGATAAAACTTTAAAAGGGAGAAGCGAAGGAATTATAAGTTAGACGAGTAAAACAAGCCTGTTGGCAATTTGAACTATTTTCCACCATCTTCATTTCAGGGGTTAGAGGATGTATGTGCTAGACCATCTTATTGTGTCCCCTAAACCAAGTTATAAATATTAGATTGGATTTTTAGAAACCTGAAAACTTTATATACTATATTAAAAGAACCCTCTTTTGAAAACCAATTTAACATTGCTGAACAGGGAACATAGAAAACTGGACAAAGGCAGTGAAAATCGTGGCTTTCTCCCTGATTTGAATTTTAGAAGTAAAGAGGAAACACTCCACGCCCAAAATACACAAAGGAAGACAGTAATAGAAATTGTATTTGTTTCATCTTTTTTCTATCTGAGAAGAACTTTTTGAAGAGAGTTTATATTGAAATCGATTTTCCATACCACACCACCTTTACATTTCCGTTCAGAGAGTAGAGGCAAGGAAACAAAAGTAAAGCCAGGCCACAGGCAATGAAAGCGAACGGAAGTGAATATATTTGCCTTTGCCAGTTCTTCCGACCCTCAAATCACTGCTAATATTTCCTTACGCATACGTCCTTTCATTTGTACACAGTTTACATTCAAGAGGATAAAGAATGTTTGCTCGACCTAATTATAAGTTTCTGAAAATTGAGAACTCATATGAACAAATCGATTGAACGAAAAACGGTGGCCAAGTGAAGAAAAGTATGTAAACAACACCATTGACCCAATTTTCATTTCATTAGAATTTTCTACGAGATGTTTCAATTATCAGCTGAAATACTAGAGCGATTGAACAAAAATCTTCGTTGAAATCAGTCAAGTTTTAAATATTAGGAATTCAGGTTTAGTTCAGAAACGTTAGATATGAAATTTCTAGGATTCTCAATTTGGCATTTCTATATGCTCTTCACTGGTGGGCTATAGACACTACTGAAAGTTTTTATTCTGTCCGTCTTTGTTCGCGCTATCAATCAACTCGAGACTTTGTACTTGGCGTGACATCTTGGACCACGGAATATGTGCTCTGCCCCTAACGGCCCGGATCAGCGAAGGGAATTTGATACTATACAAACCAAATAAAAACACCTGTAAGGTCCGTCTATTTAAAAAAGTTAATCCGGATAATATTGACCGAATCAAATAGGGATTACATTGCATTTACCATCATGATTTGAAGACTTCCCTAACTTAAGACCTCTTCTAAACACAACCTATTTTTAATTAAAAACTCTTTAAAATTAATTTTTTAAATGTTGATCTGGGCTTATTGTCCTAGCATGCATCGTTTCTGTGTAAATCTCAAAGGAAACTTCTAGAGGATGTTGAAATGGATTTTAGAGCAAAAAATTGAATTTTTTTAAAAATGATTTTGCAGTAAAGAGTAATAATCTATGTTTTGTAAAATGCAGAACATACGCCT